>NDXB01007732.1:0-33542 GCA_002631895.1 Agapornis roseicollis | reverse complement strand
TACTCGCTTTTGTGGTTTTTTTTGTGTGGGGGGGGGGGGGGGGTTATAACGTGTCAAGAACGTTCAGTTCCCTGCTCTGCTTTGAACTACCTATCCCTAGAAGCAGTCACTTTAAGAAGTGAATTCTATTGAATCCATAGAATGCTCTTAGTTTATTTGAAGGTAATTACTATATACTTTTAAAATACAAAACGAACACATTTTTTTGCAGCCTGGTTAAGGTAGGAAACTTAGTGCTGGAAAACAGATATAAACTTATACCACCTAACCCTTCCTTGTATAAATTGGTAAGTGTGGACAAGGGGGTGATACTTACAAAGACTGATTTTAAGGAGACTTGTCTCCCCAAACCCCCTTGCTAGTGCAGACACAGGGTCCTGCTGAGGCAGATCATGCATGTAAGCTTGAGTCCAGTTCTGAACAACCATTAGAAAGGTGTCCTAGGGAAACCTAAGGAAGTATACTTTCTTAAATTAACATGGTCTTAATCAATATGCCTGCAACTCTATAGGATCAGGGACTCATGATGTGTGTATGGTCTAAACCTAAGGTAAGTGTCTGTGAGATGGTTTTCCAGGGAGAAAGGTAACATCACACAGTTTAAGTATTGTAGGAACATTTAAGTAGGCAGGTACCACAGAGCTTAGGTCTTTGCTAGCCTCCTTTATGGTACTGTTTAGGTAAGGAGATACTTTGCTTGGTATGCCAGTTCTGTGACATAACTTGTCATGATTTACTTGCTTGTGGCTAATTACCAAATGCCTTGGGAGGTTGCATTCTGCAAATCTGAGAGGTGCATTTTTATATAGGACCCTGCTGAATTATCCTGATAAACTTCAGATGCTTGCAGTATGGGCTGTTGAAAGTAGTACTGAAATCAGTACTGAAATGAATTGTTTTGACTCCTTGTGCAGTTAGCATATAGAAAGGTATTACTGGAGTTTAATATGTCATCCAAAGAGATGTCTAATTGCACTCCTGAAGTGCCTGTTTCACACCATTGTTGTAGCAGCAGTTTAACAGGTAACGCAGGGGTGTATTTTAGCTGTCTAATGTAGTCTGCATACACAGTCCTACCTGGAGTCCTTTGTCCATGCACCGATCTGTAATGTGGAGCACATACTGGGGGGAGCAGCCATCAGGATCTCTCCTCAGCTTTGTGGGTGCCATGCCTCCTGCACTGCAGTTCAGAAGCACTATCCTCAGAGCAGTCAACTTTGCTTTTCTCAAGCAAGACTTTTTATTTCTTTGAGGTCAGAAAAATGTGGAAGAAATACCCATTTCCTGAAATGTAAAGTTTACTTTTTCAACATTTTATACTGTATTTGGTTTAGGCTTGTTTCTCCTGGGGTATTCCTCTTCATAAAAGGGCGCCATCTTAAAGAATACTTAAAGAAAGCTGCAAAGGAGACAAGCATGCATACCAGTCATGATGATTGCCTGAGATATTCTTGCTAAAATCCTTTTTCATTTCCAAGCAGAACTAGCATATGTGTTTGTTAAATAGACCCTTGCTTTCCAGGACAAGAAACATTTAACCTTTGACTTCTGTAAAATTACTCTCCATGTGGAGTAGGGAAGGAATTTATTGTGAGAATGGGAATGCACAGAAAACATAGGCCAAGAACCTTTAGGTTATTGCAGATCAGCCTATATAATTACCAGTAAAATGGAGGAAAAGCATTAGAAGCAAAATGTCTTCCTTTTTATAGCTATCCTGAATAATTCTACATTTGTCCATGCGTGGTATGGCTCCCATGATGATAGATAATTCTTCATAACTTCACAAATGCTTTAATAAATTACAAGCTTACATATGATCATGTGGAGATGGCCAGCTTTCCTCAATCAGAGCCCACCAAGCCATTTTCTGTGGTACTTCAAATGCTGAAACCAGATTTGTTTGCCTTTCCTATTATTTCTGCCACTGTAGAAGCTCCTTCTGTTAATTCTGTGCTAACTCTTACTGTGATAAGTATGTCGCCATTGCCCTGCTGAATTGAATTTTATGGAGTATTGCAGTTAGCTCATTCTCAAGGGTTGTTATGCTGGGGCTAACAGATGTACAAGAACTAGTGTGAGTTAGTGAAGTTACTATTTACAGGCATTATTCCATTAGAAGGTTATCAAAGTAGTTGTTAAAGGGTGTGTTTAAGCCCACAGTTCAAAACCTGGATGGAAAGAAATGTTAAAATGTGTATGCAGTGATTGACAGGGGTTTCTAATAGACTGGGCAGTTTTCAAAAGTGTATTACCACTATTGGAACACTATTGGCAGTGCAATGGAACCGACTGTAGTTTCTATGTCACTTTATTACACTCAGGGTTTGACTATGAAGTTTATCTGATAAGTTGGCTTTAATAATCTCTCACATGTTGTAGCCCACATTTAGCATAGTTATTAAAATAGATTTGGATGCTACACAAAGAAATCTNGAACCGACTGTAGTTTCTATGTCACTTTATTACACTCAGGGTTTGACTATGAAGTTTATCTGATAAGTTGGCTTTAATAATCTCTCACATGTTGTAGCCCACATTTAGCATAGTTATTAAAATAGATTTGGATGCTACACAAAAAAATCTTGGTGAATCTTATTTTTTTACTGAAAAAAAAAAAAAAAAAAAGGTAAAATGATAAGTGAAATTACTGTTGAAAGTTGCAGATGGTGTGAAACCAGCTCTGAGATCTTCAGCATGAGAAAGACATGTTGGAAGAGTGTGAAAAAATGATGAGAGGGTTGGAGCAGCTCTGCTCAGCCTGGAGAAGAGGAGGTTCCTTAAGGGGAGACCTTAGGGCAGCTCCAGTGCCTAAAGGGGCTACAGGAGACCTGGAGAGGGGCTTTGGATAAGGACCTGTAGGGACAGGACAAGGGGAATGGCTTTAACCTGGCAGAGGGGAGATTGAGATGAGATCTTGGGAAGTTCTTCACTATGAAGGAGATGAGACACTAACACAGGGTGCCCAGAGAAGCTGTGTCTGCCCCATCCCTGGCAGTGTTCAAGGCCAGGTTGAACACAGGGGCTTGGAGCAATCTGATCTAGTGGAGGAAATTGTCCCTTCCCATGGCAGGGGGTTGGAACTGAATGATCTTTAAGGTCCCTTCCAGGCTGTGAGTTTATGGTGATTCTAATAACTTGATACAATATTGCTTAGTTACACTGTACAGACTTCTGATTAACTCCATCATATTCACTGACTTTTCTTCTGTGACCCAGAAGTAGAGTGGCTTGTCCTTCACCATTTCCTTTACAGTAGAACACTGTACTTTGCCCTTCCAAATGCACTTGAGCAGTATGGTGTTCACTACATCTCTGCATAAAGAAAGGACTAAACCATTAATGCCAAGAGCAGGTGTCAGCACCCTTCTACCAGTCTGTATTCAAATCTGTTGAAAGGAGGGCTCAGAACTGGAGTCTGGCCCATAGCTCTTAGGCTGAGTCACCTTGGTTAACATGTGAATAGAGGATGAATATTAAAATTTGCATTTATTATTATACAGTAAAAACACATCTATATTATACACAGCATTATATATCATATTATACATTATATATATTATTATACACATACATTATACACATATAAATATGTATTTATTATTATAACATTGTATATGTTGTGTATATGTGCAAGGGGGTGTAGGTAAGTTTGCAGAACTGTGTCTGTGTATGTTGTACATGCACACATATGTATGTATGGAGGCATATATTTATACAGCATGATAGCCAAAATACAGGGGTTTTTCCACTTCTGTTCCATATAATGGACAGATTTTATGAAATTGAATAAAGACATCATTCCAGCTTTAGAGGATCTAAATACTATAGTAAGAAAATACTATTCTTTCTGCAAGTCTCTTTTGTGCCTCTGTTACATCTGTAATACAGATAAATTTATGTTAACTTCTGGAGTGATTCAGAGCTTTCTAATCCAATTTTCTATTGAGATTAATAGCACTTTGGCACAAAGTGCTATAGATGTTAAATTTAAGATGCACATGCTAAGCACATTGAAAATAGGCTGCAGTGGTAGCAGTGGTGAATCCTATCTTGTCCTCTCTTAAGACCTCTTTGGAAGCAGAATGAAGTTCCTGGGTTTGTGAAGAAAGACAAAAGGGGAATGCATTTTATTGCTATGGGAAACTTTTAAAGATGCTTTGCATTTTTTAATCCAGTAGTCTTTTTATACTGTTAATAACTAAGAAAGGACTGTACCTGGGATGTGGTTAGCTTGGGTTATTGAATTATGGTCCCCTGAGGATTAAAGGAACAACTGGTATAGATTAGTGGAGTTCCCCTGAAACCCATGATGCTGTACTGATTCACACAAATGGAGAATTCGATCCCTTTTTGCCTACCTGATACAAACAGCTCAGCTCTGAGAACAGCAGGGTGCCCAGAGAAAGCTGTTGGAATGGGGCTTTCTGCAAGCAATTAACTGATAAACTAAGAAGAAAGAAAACCATAGGAAAATGAGGAAAAATGTGAGGGGGGTTAAAACACAAAAGTACTTCTGTGATGGGTCCTTTCCTCAGGGTCATTGAACTTACCTTGGGGTTATTGTCTGTAAGGGAGGGTGACCATGTCCCTCTGTGGCAGTGCCTGGCCGCAGTGGCAAAGCTCTCGACAGTAGTGGCAGGACCAGCAGACTGGTGTATGCTCCTTCCTCAGCCCTCATAGTTCACCACTGTTCCACCAGAGTTAATTCTGTTCTCAGTGCAAACTGAGCCATCACAGATATGCATTTTGATGGTTTCCCTCTTCAGTACGTGAAGAAAACACTGAGGTAACAGTGGTTTAATTAGGGAGTAGTGCAATGGTGTTTTCCCCCCACAAATTCAAGCAATTTCAGTCAGTGAATGTATGGAGGGGAGGCATGAAAGGGTTTTGAGCTCAAGAGCAACCTGTGCTGCCAGTGCATCTCCTTCCACCCCTCTGCTGCATGCAGTTTCACTAATGCTGATGACTGAAATGTGGTGAGTATGCCAAAGCATTTCCCTGAGAGTAAAGCCTTCAGTTTAAGTCCAGGCCTAATAGATCTCCTCCCTTGTACTCACCACTTAAACAGCTGAACCTGGACATGTCTTGGTTTGGGTTTTCTGTTTTCTTCAATTCTTTTTAAGGTTCTAACTTTGCTGTCACTAAGTAAATTCCTGTTCACATTCTTCTAGCCTAAACAAAACCCAGTGTCCAAGAGCATTTTAGGAGAGTGTAAGACTGGTAGGGTCTGAGCTATGGGAGATGGGAATCACTGCTTATGCATCTTTTTGTAGACTTTATTAATCTCTTTTTTTTCACTCTGCACAGCATAACTAAATTCAAATTGGCTGAATATGGCCAAGAATCTTTTTATGGATCTCTGCTAATGCAGTTTTTTATTAGTAGGAATGGCAAAAAGTGTCTTTCTAATTTATGGATAAATAAAATCCCTCCCACTCATAGATTTTGATTCCAGGAGGGTAGAGCAGTAAAAGTCTGATAAGCGCACCTGCAAATCAGGTTGCTGGCAGGCTTGCAGGGAAAGAAATGGATGTGCACAATAAGCATTAAATATGTTGTAGTTCAGTCACACAGGATCAGACTCATCCTTGGTGTAATTCCACTGCAGTTAGTGGAATTATAAGGGAGAAAAATTCAATGTTTAGCTTTTAAAATCTTGCTTTTAAAAATTGTAATCTATCTGACCTTCCTTGTTGGCTCACTTTGATAGGTATTTATGTACCATAATGACACAGAAGCATATAGAAATATACAGATTGTTGCAGTGACTGAAGTCAGAGCAGGGACTCTTTCCTGCATTAGCAGCGGCCATGTCTAAAATAAATAAAAGCTTTATAAAGGGGCTGTTCTCCAACCAGACAATGAAATAGTGCTGAGAATCACTGACTTTGGATCTATTTATGTAATAAACAAGTACTTCCTTGGATAACCTATGAAAAAGAACCCAACCCAAGCCAAACCAAACCCAAAACTGACAACACTACTCCCCAAAAAAATCCCAACAAAATGGCAATGACAATAAGGATTGTTGCAGTCTGACATCTGAGGAAGATCCTCCTTTACAAGGCTGTGTACTTCTCCAGCAGAATCCCTCTGCTCAGGGGAAGACCTCACTGCTTGCTGATATGTTCTGCTGGTAGAGGTAGGAAATATTTTACAAACTGTAAATTCTCTTCCCTTTATTTTTTATTGTAAAAAAAAGAAACAACTCACAACAAAAAGAACCAAACCAACTTATCCAGTGTATACAAAACAGTATTTGATGCCTGTGGTACAAGAATATGGAGTTAATGTTCCCAGTCTCCAGTTCTGCAGTCTTGTCAGACTTCACTCTTTCTGCCAAATGCATTGAAATATAGAAGTACAACAACAACAAAAAGCCAGAGTTGTTTGAAAGAGTAACGCACCATACTCACTCTGTTCTACGTAACAACCCCTTCTACCCAACACCATACCCATGCCATACCCACCCTGCTCTACCTAACACCATACCCACTCCCTTCTGCCCAACACCATAGCCAACACCATACCCACCCTGTTCTACCAAACACCCTACCCACCCTATTTTATCCAACACCATACCCACTCTGTTCTACCCAACACCATAACCACTCCCTGCTATTCAGCACCATGAATAGCACCTGCTATTCACCCTGTTCTGCCTAACAGATAGAAAAAAATGCTTGTCTAAAAATGTAAAGAAAGCTCTTAGTGACTTTGAAGTATCCTCTGCTTTCTGAGCAGGGTTTCCACTTCACACTGAAAAACCCTGTGACTGACAGTGGTGCCAGAGGGAATTCTGCAGATCTGCTTGGAAACCTCTCACTGAGGCACCGCAGGTGGGCAAGCTGCCTGGCTAATGCAGTGCTAGCAATCTCTGGTGCTTTTTAGCATGTGCATAAACCGAAATTATCAGCTGTTTCTAAACAGCCATTGCTCCTATCAACTGTGACTAGAATTTGTAATCACCAACTTGAATTCGTTGCTGTCACAAGTATGAAAAATCCTGCCAAGTCAAGGGCTTCTTTGGAAGTTGCTGAGAAAACAAAACAAAGAGAGAAAGAGTTTGGATTGTTCATTTGCATATCAATCCTCTAAAAGATTGCTCTTACAAAGCTGCTTTCCATCTCCTTCCTGGAAGTCTGCCTCCCATGTTGTGAACAAGAAAACTTTTCCTAGAGATTACTGTATATTAATTGATTATAAACAAGGACAGTGAGGAGAACATCTGGTAAGGAACAGAGTGGTGGGTTCAAAACAGCAGGTGATTTAGCCATGTGTCTTCCATCAAAGCTTATATCCCTCCAGAAAATGCTGTAGTCCTTGTTTCCTTTCATTTTTCTCCTGCAGCAGTTATAAATTGCCTCGGAAAAGTGATGGATCAAGATCCGTTCAGGTTTTTTTTCCTTCCTTTATCCACCAGGCTGCTAGACTCTGCTGTGCCAGCCTGGCAGTCATTTTGTGTATCCTGTTATAAAATGTGCAGTACTGCTCTAGAGCACAGTAAGCTCTCTTAAGAAAGCCAAGTCATTAGAAACAAGCCATTTTGGAGGTTGACCCTGAATAGGCGAGGACGCCTATCGATGAACACATGCATGCTGTGCACCTCGAATTACTGAATTGGCTTTTCTGAGTAACTCTAGACTGGGTCAAACAGTCATTGCCTGCCCACAAATCATGCATACCAGATTTAAACATGAAAATGGCTTTATAGAGGATTGTAAGGTGTGGGCAAAAATGGGATTTTGTCCTGGGTTTAGTATAAACTGCGTGGCTGACTGGGTTTAAACCATGACAGATATGTTTTGGAAAGTAAATTCCAGCTTTAACTATGGAGTACCCTCCACTGCTTCAAGATTTGCCCCAATTTCTTTTAAGAAGGCTTATTTTGGCAGTAGGATTTAGTACTGAAAACCTTAGTGGTTTCTGTTAAAAAACTTAGTGGTTTCTGTCCAAGACCCTTGAGTTGGAAGGTCTGTTTTGTGTCAGGATAGATTTTGAGGTCTGCATATTACTTTGTGTGCATCGATAATTATTGTACTTTTATAATACCATTTAGCCAAGGATCTCAAAATACCAGATTAAAGCTCTAAGTAAAATTGGTGAGATATTTTGTGGCTACAGACTGTGGGAATCCTCTACAGCCCCAATGATAAGGCTTCTAGAATAATGATGCTCACATACATTAAAATATATATTAGCAATGATAATGAGTGATCTATTTAAAATCCAGCTCTACAGCACAAGAAATACTAATTGATCACTCTTAGAAAGCCTTTCTAGTAGCTAAACATATCCAGGAAGATGGGTGATGATTCAAGATATGAGTTTACTGCTCAATTTATAAAAAGAGGTAGAAAAAGCAGTTTTCCTGAAGAGTGTTAGCATGCATTCCTCCATGCCTGAACAGAGATATAATATTTGTTCAATGCATTTATAAAGAAGAGAGGTGCCTGAATGTGTGCAGCTGGAAGAGGGTATAATAACAAGCCCCTCATGCTGGTGTGTGATGTGTCAGAGAGAAACGGATGGCTGCAGGATTAACCATCACTTTTGACGTAGACTATGAGTGATGATGTGGAGAGTGCGGTCAGCTCAGGAAGGCAGAATGCTGGATAACAAAATGTGTCTATATGAGACGCTGAACTAGACTCTTGTTAATCCTTTCTCATCATATTCACAACAGCTAATTTTGCATAGCTCTTACATAATCCCAGACTGGTTTGGGTTGGAAAGAATCTTAAGATCATTTCCAACCCCCTGCTATGGGCAGGGACACCTTCCACTAGAGCAGGTTGCTATAAGCCCCATCCAACCTGGCCTTGAACACAGACAGAGATGGGGCAGCCACAGCTTCTCTGAGCATCCTGTTCCAGTGCCTCACAACCTTCACATTAAAGAACTTCTTCCTTATATCTGACCTGAACTTCCCCTGTTTCAGTTTGAACCCATCGCCCCTTGTCCTGTCTCTACAGTCCCTGATGAAGAGTCCCTCTCCAGCATCCATGTAGCCCCCTTCAGACACTGGAAGCTGCTCTGAGGTCTCCATGCAGCATCTCTTCTCCAGGCTGAGCAGCCCCAATATTCTCAGCCTGTCTTCATACAGGAGGTGCTCCAGACCCTGATCAATCTCATTGCCTTGTCTGGACTTGCTCCAGCAGCTCCATGTCCTTCTTATGTTCAGGACACCAGAACTGTGTGCATTACTCCAAGTGGGGTCATTTAATGGCATAGTCCCAGTTGTGTGAGTTGGTTATATTTAATCAGTTATTTACTATTCTATGTCATATTTAGATTGGATATAAGGAAGAAATTCTTTCCTGTGAGGGAGTATTGTAAGATTCATTTACTCTTAGGATGGTGAGGCACTGGAATGGGTTGCCCAAGGAAGTTGTGAGTGCTCCATCCCTGGCAGTGTTCAAGGCCAGGTTGGACGAAGGCATGAGTGGCATGGTTTAATGTGGGGTGTCCCTGCTTATGGCAGGGGGGTTGGAACTGGATGATCTTAAGGTCCTTTCCAACCCTAACTATTCTATGATTCTACGATTATATGTGGGTAGAAGTTGCTATCGTGTAGTTGCAAGGGGTGTCATCATCTGTTCAAGTCTACTCATAGTTTATTGGTTAAAGTAATTTTATTATATGCTCTCTGTTTAGAAATGAAGTTTCTGCTTAAACAAATGTAGTAATCATCATATGCCATCACTGGTTTTTCAAATTGGGAGAGCCCTAGCCAGACCTCTTTGGCTGTAGAAATTAAAGTGTATGCAAACAGGAGATAAATTTGATGGTAATGCAAATTGACTGCATCTTCTTATCTGCAAGTGTCATAAACTGATTGTGCTGTATTGTAAATTGTGATTTATGACTTGGTAATGCACAAATGTGTGTGCCTTTACAGCATCACCTTTCCTAGTAAGTTGGGACTGTATTTGAAACAAAAGTATCTCACAATACAAACATTTCCTGATATTAAATAGTGGGTTTGCTTCAGTCCTTTGGTTTGGATTCGTATGGAAATGAGGTTTCATTGCAAATCCTGAATTCATACAGATCTAACATGAGGTCAAGGAGATATTTGTTCATAACTATAGATTTAATCACTGTTACCCCTTGTGTGTTGAACAGTCTTGGTTTGAGCTCTACTGTGTATATATGTATTTATAAATAGATAAATAAATGTGTGTGTGTCAGCTTTTCTGTACAAGATTTAATGAACTTCATTTGACCAGAAAAGGATTCCCTGAATGATAGTATTGAAGAACATTTTATCCTGTAGCATTGAAACATTTATATGACTGGTAAAACTTTTCCTATTCTCTTTTTATTAAAGGAAAACCACTGCAGAAGAATAAAAATCCTAGGGGACTGTTACTACTGTGTATCAGGATTGACCCAGCCCAAAACAGATCATGCCCATTGCTGTGTGGAAATGGGACTGGATATGATTGACACCATCACGTAAGTGCTGTGAACAGTGAACCCAGACAGGAGGGCTATAATAACTTCTTTGTGGCATTCGGAAGTGTGTCCTCAGAAAAGCAGCAGTGTCTGCTGTCACTGCCCACCTAGCAATTCACACTGGTGCATTCAGGTTGTAGGACACTGGTTTGGGGAAGGGCCATTCTAAACGCCAGTTTCCCGCTCCGTTTAATCACTGTGAGAAAAAAAGTTCACAAGTGTGAGTGTGTAGAGGCACATACATGTACAGATAAGGGGACAGAAAGACACCGGGAAATGATGAAACACTCCTCTTGCCATTTGCCACAAAGAAAGGAGCCCAATTTTCTTGTTTTACAGGGATTAAACACCGCTCATTTTGCATACCAGAATGTAAACTCAAAGCCAGTCCTGATGTGTGCATGTTGTAGATGCGTTTGTATTCTCAAAATGATAGCTTGCTGATTTCTCCTTTCTGTATGTCATGTTTAAACCCATAATTTATTCTGCTTTTCAGAAATGTAATGTGAAATTCACTTTGCTGATCAGTAGAATTTTTTTTATTCTTGAGAGCTCTGCTCTGCGTTGATCATTATTTTAGCAAGGCGGAAAATGTGAATGTGAGAGAACTGTGAATGAGCTTTCAGAGGGAGCTGGAGATGAATTTCATTACATAGGAAAGAAGGGATAAAGATGGGAAATATTTTCAATACTTGGTTGCTCTATGTATGTGCACACTTGTGTCTTATAGGAAGGCTATAGGAGGAAATGCACATCTCTTAATTCTGTATATAAGTAAATGCTGCTCAACACAGTGCTGTTACATTTGGGATGAGCTTGCAAAGAGGTATGTCACAGCAGGGGGCCTAGCCTGTTCTATATTTGAAAGTGTTTGGCCACTGTTTCCTGTAGGCAGTTATGCTTTCTCTCTGTTTTCATCTGGACTGTTGGGAATCTGGATTTGAGTCAAGGTTCTGCTTCCCTTCACTTAATCCCTAAGTTTTTGTATTATGCACAGAGAAGACCTACATTGCCTGTGAAGGTGAATAGGCCACAGTGTAATCTCAGTGTAAAAATGGATAATAAACTATTAAATAAAAAAAATAGTACAGAATAAGCAAACATAAAGTTTATAAATTTGAATTATGCAATTTTGATTTGGAGCATTTCACCTTCTTTCAAATAAAGCTTTTGCCACATCATTTATTTCATCTTCAATTACCTAAGGTAATTGAAGGCTGATTCTTATTTCTAGCTCAATCCATGTGGTTTTATTATTATGTTCATTAATAAAATCTCTCAAGAGTGTGAAAGGTTGGGTAAATGAACCCATAGTCTCCCTCTCACTCAGTGCAGGTTCATCATCTTTATAAACATTGGAAAATTGACAAAAGACTTTGTAATCTATGATACTATAAGATCCCAAAAGAATATCTGAAGTCTTCAAATCATGTATATGAGCATTCTTCCAGCAGCGTATGGATACTCCATTTTTATGGAAGCCTTGGCTTTTATGAGCACAGTTAGATATACAGGCCCTGTATGCTTTTTCCAAAGCCTTTTTTCTTTTTTTTCATCCCTGAAAAGCAGTAGCTGATGCTTCCATCCTCTTTTAAACCTAGCATTAGTCTTTAATTCATTAGTTGTGCTGTGTTTCATGTATACAAATAAGGTAGTAGTATAAATGTCTGAACTTCCCTCTTTTGAATGTTTTGGTTTTACTGATATTAGAAATTAAATTTGTTCCCTTTTTATGTTATCATTCCTTGGTTGCTGTCATGATAATGTAAACTTGAAAAGGGAAGGAATTAACTGGGACTGTTCAGCCTGGAGAAGATTCACAAGGAATTTTATCAATGGATGCAAATGCTGGGGGGGGGGTGAAGTGGAACGGGGCTGTGTAAAGAGGACAAAGCCAAACTTTTCTCAGCGGTATCCCATGTCAGGGCAAGAAGAAGTGAGCACAAACTGAAATAAAAGGAATACCATTTAAATGTAAGACAGAACTTTTTTTACTGTGGTGGTGGTCAGATACTGGAGAGGTTGCACTGGAAGGTTGTGGCGTTAGCATCCTTGGAGAGATTTAAAACCAATCTGGGCACAGTCCTGAGCAACCTTCTATAGTTGCCCAGGCTCTGAACTGGGGTGTTGGTTTAGATGGTTTCCAGAGGTCCCTTCTAGCAACTCTGTGATTCCAAGGTGGATGGGCTGCAGTGTCTAATATAAGCCATATTTAGCCAGAGGTTATGGTAGAAGATAGCTGATAATTGCAGGATATTTTGTTTTTAAAGAATTCATAAGTCTTCAGTGTAGTCTGTGGTCAGAGCCCAGTGACAGGGCAAGATGGAGAAGAGGCAAGGCTATAGGAAACTGCCAGATTTATTTATTTCTTAAATGACTGAAGACCTTTTCTGCATCCTTTGTACATAAGCACAATTAATTAATTGCTGTTTCTTTTTTTTTTCCAATGAGGAATCAGTTGTGTGAATAAGGACTGTAAGACCCAGTCAGCACATTTCTTCTTAGCTAAGTGAATGTGCTTATTCTGCTTACATTAGAGGACAGGAGGATGGTGCATTCCAAGTACCATTGTCCTCGATGGCAGCACTATTTTTTTTCTCTTACTACAAGTGGAGCATCATCTGTTCAGATACTGTTGGATTCTGGGTTAGGTTCTTTTGTTGTCAGAAGCATGTGGCTAAGCCAACTGTATTGAATGCTTCAAACCAGGAAAATGGGTTCTGCTGGAGAGCAGGAAAAAATTCTTCACTCCTTCACAGAGACCAAAGTTGGAATATGCGTTCCCCAGATTAATTTCTTTGTAATACACTGAGCAAATGAAAAGGAGAAGTGAAGAGCTTATGATGGTAAAGTTGGAATGCACCATTTGATTTTCTATTAGTATATTTGTTAGGTGGTATTTAGCAGTCCCATGAGATGCAGAATCACTTTGATTTTTAAACTTCCCCGTTTCATCCAGAGTTGGAAGCCAGCTGGTCACTTTCTGAAAGCCTGTTCACTTTGCCGCAGAGGAACAGGTCTTGGCACTGTAAATTTATGCTTGGAATTTGTCATCCCTAGTGACAGGTTTGTCATGTTACCTGGGATGGATAAATAAATAAATGCAGTCACTTGAGTTGCGATTCAGCTGATGGATCTGTCAGAAGTACCTGTCCCAGAGGTATGCACCATGAAGATGTTCTTCTTCAAGGAAATCAAGGAAAAGAAACTTCTAGTGGCTGGTTGATGGATCTGTGATTGGACCAAGTTGAACTTTATGATGAGCTCTTATATATTGATGCTTTCTGTTCTCTTCGTATTCTGTGTAACTGTTATTTAAGTATCCTAGAATATGGTGCTGCATTTGAGTATCATCTGAGGATGTTGCCTCACTGCATTTAGATTGAGATTTTCGGGATAATTTTCAAAGAACATTATAAAATACTTAAAATTTTCACAATTTCATCTGCTTTCTACAAAGTATTTTTTACAAGGGCACAGTTAAAGTCAGACCAGAATCATTATGGAAGGATACAGCAACACTGCAAAACAAATGGTGTTACATCCTGTTTCAAAAGAATTTCTACTGCCAATGAGATTTGTGTCAGTGCCTCCGTACAGGCCAGGTGTTTGCTCTGCTTCAGGGTTACTTCAACCATTGCGGTAGTATTTAAATGGGAGTTAGGTGTAGGATACCACTGGTGTTGCTTTCATTGGGTGAGTTTTTACTGTCAGGTTTTTGTTAGTAATGTAATTAAAATGGCCATGTTCATTAGCACCTCTAATGTGCCAGATGTTCTCATCACCTTGCACAGTGCATTAGGCCAAGTACTCTCTTCACCTTACTTAAATGGCTTGCCACATTTGAAGGTTCCACTCTACTGACTACAGTATCTTACCTTCTAAATATATTTGTTAGCAAATTGCAATGTAGAATAGTTTTGCCCAGCTACCCAAGCTCTTACCTCTCTCCTCAATAAACTGGCTGTTCTGATTTAAGTTACCAATACAGGGGCAATTTTATACGTTCTTAATAGTTTGTCTTTCTGTACAGAGTATTTCATCAACTGACATAAGGTATATTAAAAAGTACTTTGGCTCAGTTCAGAAATGAAACCTCTTCAACCATCACATTTCAGAGATGAAATGTGATGAAATGAGGGAGTTACTTAAATGCACTCAATAGCACCACAGGGCGAAAAGTGAACTGTAATGTTTCTAATTAGAAATGAGGAGCGAATCTGATCTGCCCCTCTGGTTTGAATGTTCCTACTGCATATGGCCTTTGAAGAGGTCTGAGGGCAAGTGTCCAGTAACCTTTGCTTCTCGAAATCCAGGTATTCCAGTGGGGTCTATCAGGTTTTTTCTATGTCACACAGGTGAGTTTATCCCATATGGATAACTCCACCAGTCATCCATGTATGTCCTTACAGATGGAATGTGGGTTTAATTTGCACCTGCACATTGCGATGCTGTTTGATTGCATAAGATGTTGAGGAGGTTGATGCTTGAACTGACTCCTTCTTATGGGATTGGTCCCTGGCTAATCCAAGGCACTGAGGAGGGGAGAGGAACTGCAGGAGCCTGTTTGTGAACTCCCAGGTGTAATGTCAAGTTTTCCTGTGTCATCTTTTGTCTGAGGAAGAGAAAAGGAGCACTAACTTCTGGGATGTCAACACTTGCATAAGCTTTTCTGTGTTGTTGCAGAAAATATGACAGAAAAATGGGGTATGGCCAGATTTCCTATGGGGACCAAAGAGAGCTCCATGTTACTCACATCAGTGATGGCTGACATGGTATATACTTCGGCACATCGCGGCTGCAGATTTCCTTACTTAACTTGAGCCCAGGTATCTTTTGCTCCTTGCCCCATAACTTGGCCTATGCTGTCCTTTATGTTAATGGTATTTAAACAACTATACAAGAGGCAAATACAGTGACTGTTACTGAAATAGTTGCAAAGTCCTTTGCCAAATCCAGTGGAGATGAACAATACTTAAAAGAATAATATATTAGTCAATGAGGATCAGGGAAAATTAGAGCCAGAGCCTCTGATTAAGGTCTTTTCCTATTAAATATAGCGAGAAATTTAAATTGAAAAGCCTAATGAAAGTCAAGTCTTACACTGATCAGTCAGCTTCACTTATTCACTGATAGTATCTCTTTTTCAGCTGCAACCTTGCTGTGGAATGCCAGGTTGTCTGTACCAGAAAGAGCTGCAAAGATTTATTCAGTGTTATCTCTGCATGTAATATGTAAGGCTATTTGCCTCAAGGCTTCCTTTCAGTGTTGATAAGTCAGCGCAGGGTGTGAGTTATAGCATGTTCTGCATTCATTCAGAAATGGAGAATCCTTCCTTACTGTGACACTAAAATTAAAGATGCTTTTAGTAATGACTTACCAATGATTTCATCTTTTCCCAGCTACACAGTCTCTAAAGGTTAGATTTCATTTACAGGTGTAAGTCCATACTTACAGGTAGTTTATGTGCCGCTCTTGCAGGAGCTTATAATCACTCTTCATCTGCTGTTCTTGCACTGAGTTGTTGGTTTCGTCATTTTCTTTTCCTGTACTCCTGTGACAGGGCGATTGAACTGGTTAGTAGAGTGGAGTCTTTGTTTATCCATTTGGCTTCTCAACTAGCATCTCTTCATACTTCTTTTCCCATGGAAGCTCTAAAAGCACGTAAGTCTCTGCCCTTTCAGTCTCACTGCAGGAAATGATGCTTAGCTGAGCATACCATAAAGGTAAAGGCACAGCACAACTCTGTGTGATTAGTAGTAGTGATTAGTTGCAGTGGTTTTATAGCAGTAGCATAGGGGGAAAATATCAGTTGAAAAAATACTACAAAATACTAAAGAAGTATCATCCAAGAAGAATGACAATCTGAGACACTGGGAATAACAGATGTTAATTGTTAACTAAGTAAGTTTTTGTTCAAGTGGAGTTTTAACTAAATGATGAGCTTAGAGAGCATCACAAACCTAAACTGTTCAATAGAAATGAGACAATAATTTTTTAAAAATCATCTTTAACCCCATGTGCTGCACAGAGAGACAATGTTGGGGTCCCTATGTATTATTTTTATTACAAGTGCAATGTTTTAGACTATTACCTTGAGATCAAGACACTGCAAACAAAAGGAGTAAGGGGGGAAAAAGCATTGTTTTTATATTACAGATGGAAAAAACAACAGAGGATAAAACTACTTTGAGTCACAATGAACTGTGGTAAAAGAGGAGAGAAATTAAATGCAAGTCTTGAGTAACTCAAGTTTGTGTATTGCTTACAAGACCAAACTTTTCCTTAGTGCTTTAATAGTAAACTCCTCCATAAAAATTCAGTTAGCCCATATAGGAACATGCATGATGTTAATCTGACTGATGCAGGTGGGATGGTGAATAAGAATTAGAGGAAGAAAAATCCCCCAACCAGTAAACCTAAAGCTAGGATAAGGAGTAACGTTAACAATGATTTTTGGTAATGAAAAAGAAGCCAGGTGGCCCATTTTAATACTGAGTTGAAAGCAGTCTGGAGTAAAGCTAGAACTGAAACATATTTGCTTACTGACATGTCAGGTTAAAATTCAGTACAATAAGATTGTTTCAGAAATCATATTTTGATTCCAGCAATCACATTGTGATTACTTGTTGTCCTGCTTGCACTAAATATGCATTGAGAAAAGGGAACCTTTGTGACAAAATAAAGTATATGCGAGAGGCAAGAAAATCTCAGATACAGGGAAGTGCAGGAGTAAAGTTGGCTGTTGCTGAGGTAATGGAGTTTCAGCCAGAAAGTTCTTTATGTCCCAGTAAGATATCAAAGTTTCTATAGGACTGTGATAGCAAAAGTGGCAAATAAAACCTAAAAGCTAGGGAAGTTCTGTGGCAAAGCCATTTACTACACTTGCTTCCCCCCTTTTTTTCCTTTATTTTATTAAATGCAATGGAACCTGGAAAATTGTATTTTTATGCATAAGGTCAAGGAATCCAGATATACTGAGATTTAGGTTCAACAGTAATTAAAATATGACCAAGAAAATTATTTATTTGGAATTACACTTGGAAAACTAGTGAAGGAAAAGAACAGTGCCTGAATAAATCATTTTCCAAAAACCTTGTCTTTTTAAAAGTGTGTGTGTGTGTATATATATAAAAACTGTATATTTGCATTTCTAAAAAGGCTCATATTTTAACTTTGAGGAGGATGGAGAAAAAGAAAATCAAGAACAATATCATTGCCTAAAGACTAACTTTATGATGCTTTGTATTCCAGATCTGTTGCAGAAGCCACAGAAGTTGATCTCAACATGAGAGTTGGATTGCATACAGGCAGGGTGCTCTGTGGGGTCCTGGGTCTCCGAAAATGGCAATATGATGTCTGGTCAAATGATGTGACTTTAGCCAATGTAATGGAAGCTGGAGGATTGCCTGGGTAAGTCTGGAAAAAAAACATAGAATATGAAACAGAAATCTATATGGGTGAAGAATTTAGTTCCTTCTTTGAGGCACGTGTGATCCATAAGGGTAGTGTTCAGTAACAGCAATTAATATATTACGTGATTTATCCTCTGAAATTCTCAAAATTTTCTTGGTATTTACATTTGTAATAGGCTAAAATAGAAGCAAAACATTTCCAAACAAAATCCTTATTATAAGCTGCCAGATATAGAGAGTAGGAATGAGGCAGTGCTAGGAATGCAGGAGTTCTAGACTTCATCATTTCATGTATAAAAGTAAAGACCTCTAGTTTTTCCAGGAAATATTTTTCCTTGCACCTCTACACATGTGGAGGTGTGAGCCTTACCCCTTTTACATGGTAATGTTTCCAACAGTAGTAGCGTGCTACAGAAAAAACACCTGTTTATGGACTCAAATACTGATGGTGTGTGTGCAAGTGATACGGTAGCACATAAACCTGCAGCCAGCCCATGGGGCATGTCCTGGAATTTAAGTGCTCCTTGGACCTCCTTGGGCTCAAATCCACACAGAGCACTTGCACTAAGGTAGATTGATGTGCTTCTGTGTGCACTCCCATTTGGACTGGGACCTACCATCCTCTGTTGGATTTTTACAAGATCATGGTTTGCTGAACAGGGGGACAATGAAACCTCATAATTTTTGTGGTTGAGGGAATTTCTCTGTGTTACATACATCTGCCTCAGACGATTTTGTCAGTGTGTTTGGGATGTTCCTCTACCTTAAGGCTTTCCAGCAAAAAAAATCTGAACACATGTTTAATAGAGGAAAGCAGTAGTTGCTTTTCAGATATCTTCTGTGAGGACATTGCAAATGTAAGGAGCCTTTTGGGAGAAAATGTAAGGACAGTTTTCAGCATAATAAAACTCACTGATAGTGTCAAAGATGGTTGTGCTGCCAAAACAAAGCGAATTAAAAGCTGCCTACAAAGCAGTAAGTAAATTAAAAAGTCAAAGCCATGAAGGAGAATAGAAAAAGGAGTGTCTGCTAAATGCATAGGAGGGATTCAGAGTGTGAAATCACAAGTTTCAAGGAGCAGGATGTTTCTCCAAGCAGGCAGTGAGGTAAGCATGGAGGAGGGCCACACAATTTGGAAGGTGATGTGCAGACTTTCGTTTGCTACAAATCAGTAAATCTGCAAGTGTTTGGAAAGTCAAGTTATCTTTCTGTTCACAGCCCAAGTTTGGAAACTGCATGTAATGGAAATATTTCTATGTTCTATTTGACTGAAAAGAAAAAAACAAAACTGTTTTTACATCAAAATGGGATTTTGCACATAATTTGACCTCTTTATGATCTTTATGATCTTCTCAACTAATTCTTTACTGTAAGGGTGGTAAGGCACTGGAATGGGTTGCCCAGAGAAGTTGTGAATGCTCCATTCGTGCCAGTGTTCAAGGCCAGACTGAACAGAGCCTTTGGTGACATGGTTTAGTGTGAGGTGTTCCTGCCCATGGCAGGGGGGTTGGAACTGGATGATCTTAAGGTCCTTTCCAACCCAAACCATTCTATGATTCTGCTCAGGACTCTATTTCAGTAGCAACTTGATCATAATATGTCTTTGCTTTAAACAGCAATGTCCTCTTTTTATCTCCAGGAAAGTTCACATTACAAAGACCACCTTAGAGTGCCTAAATGGGGACTACGAGGTAGAACCAGGATATGGTCATGAAAGGAATAGTTTCTTGAAGAAGCATAATATCGAAACATATTTTATTGTGCCATCCCATCGTAGGAAGGTAAGCTCCACACATTCCAGCTTATTCAGTGGTGTTTCCATAATTTTAACAACTGTTCTGTGTTATTCTGAAAGCAGAGGCAATACTGGTGTTTCTGATTTCTACAAGCTCTTCAGATTCTGTAATCATTCTATCAGAAATCACATAATGTTACTCAAAAGCGTCAATTCACTCTTCCCTTCCTTCTCCCTTCAGAAGGGTGTTTCAGAATAGTAATCCTCACAGCTTGGCTGGTTTTCTTTCTGTTTTTCTTTACTCTTTCATTCCCATATTCCCATTTTACTTAGGCTCTCTTCACGCTTTTATACATCACTTGCAATACTGGTGGCTCCTTTACTGGACCTGGAGGATTCCTAATGAATAGACACAGGAAAGGTAGTATTTACAGATATGGCATGCCCACAGCAGAAAAGCTAGTGAAATGAATTCAACAGTGATTGAACTAACATCCCATGGAAGTCTGGGTATGCTGCTGTATGGCCAACCTGTACAACACAAGCCCTTTTATCCAGGTCAAAGGAAGAGGCTGCTGCCAACCATCCTGCTTTTGAATGTAGATACCAATGTTCTATAGATCAGGTACTTATGATGAAGCTGAGTAAATTTTCTGGGATCATTGCAACAAATAATATGTCCTCTGTCAAGAACATACATGTTCTTTTCTCCTGCCACACTGAGCTGCTTGTGACAGTTTCAATGTTGTCCTTGCTTGCTCTGTCACCTCAGGCTACCACATTGATTTTGGTCATCCCTTTCTTATCTGTGCTGCCTTTCCCTCCAACTTTTCTTAAGCTTCCCTCTCCCTTCAGCTTCTTCCTTTTGTCAGACCCCTGGAGATGTAAGTGGGTGTAAGTCAGCAGTACTGTTGAGGCACAATAGCGTTTTCTGCTCTTTTCTTCTTTTTTGGTGGAGAACAGAAAATGGGAAAGTGTGGAAAGAATAAGGTAAGATTTTAGCTCATTTGAGAAGGAATTTAATTTCTTAGATGTTACTCGGGATTTAGCCACTCCATTGGAGATGAGTGTCACTCCTTGTTCTAACCTTATATGAATATGAAGAACAGAGGCACAGCAGTGCGATGGTAATATCTAGAATCTCAGCATGCAGTGAAGGTGATGACGGGTTTTCCAGCAAGTTCAGTTATAGTCACATCTTTCTTCCTCAACCAGCTACTGAAGTTAGGGCAGCCTTTTGTTCTACTAAAAAAATGTTGTCACCTCAGTAGGAGTCTTGAAAGTCCATAATCATCAGGTAAGTACATTCAGTTTGTCAAATGAGGCTTGTCTTAGAAGTTACCTGCCATGACATGTTTACAGGCCAAGAGAAACTTTACTGCTCTTTATCTCAGCTAGACAGCTTGGGATACAGACTTTTGCACCCTTATCTTCTGAGACTCTGCCCAAACAAGTTTCATTCAAGGATTTGATCTTTAGAGGAAAAATTGTAATATCCAGTTCTGAAAGTATGAAACCAATACAAACCAAGTTATAAAGTGATGTGAAAGGTCCATGCTTGGGGGTGTTAGCCAATGGGTGTTTGACCAAAATGCAACCAGGAAAAAATGGGTTGTCTTGAATTCCATGCCTGCAGTCAGTTTTTTGGTCTGAGTTTGCTGACTTAGGGAGTTTTTATGGAAATGTTGGATGTTCAGTCACTGAGAATTTGATTCTGGGAGTGAAAGGTCCTGTTCCTTCACTACAGAAAGGCTGCTGCAAGGATGGGGGTTTTTTATGTACTTCCTCTAAAGCATCTTAGTATTAGAGAGATGGGGTGTTCTCATTCACTGTGAAAATCCTGCAACCTCATCTATAGCAGTTCTGCTGGTATAGATGTTTAAATTTGTTTTTAGATAGTGTGAAAGAAAGCAGGTGGGAAGGCACTGGGCTGGATTTGCTTTGGCAGCCAGGGAGACAGTTTTCTGGAGGTTCTCTTAAAACCAGAATCAGTTTGTAGATTAACTAATCCCAATAAAGAAGAAAACATAAGGGTGAGATGAATGAAGGCAGTGTGTTGCTTAATGCTGCCAGGTATGTTTGGTTTGGTTTCCTGTTGTTTTCACTCTTAGAGCATTATGTATAATTTCATTTCCCATGTTACTGTGTATCAGGTTTTGTTTCATATTGAGAAGAGAAATATTTTAATTTTAGGAAATTGTTGATATATTGATGCACAGAGACAAGGAGAGAGAAAAGGGGATAAATATGGCTATTAGATAAAGAAACTGTGTTGTGTCAACTCCGCTGCATTTACCAGTGATTGAGGAACAGAGCCTTAACATTCCCATATCAAAGTAAACCATGTCAATGCATGTTTAATGTGCAAGGATGAGAGCCTACTACTGTGTGAGCACACATTTCTTTGTCTTTGCAAGATTGCTGAGAAACTGCAGATGAGAAATGACTGATGAGTTTGTCATCAGCCACATAAACCAAATGCCACCTCACCCGAATGGTGCCACTGATGGGCTTGTGGAAGTGGCAGATGCTGCAGTACAGCTCTCTGATATGCATGAGTGGTGTGTCAGCCAAACTGGCACAGAGAAACTCTTCATGAATTGTACTGGGCTTGACTGGCTTCTCCTCTGGGCTCACAGATCAGTCAGCATGTCAGTTCACTGTTTCTTGCAGTACACCAGACGTCTCCTGTCTTCATGTACTTGTATACTGATCACTGAACCACGAGCTACGTAATACTGTATTTACCTTCAGAATAAAGGTCTGCTGTCCCCTCCTTCTCTGATTCAGTCATTAACTCTTCAGAGACATCGAAACAGAAAGCTACCCATGAAGCACAGACAAGATAGAGTTTCTCTAGGTGAATTCAAGTATCTGTTGGTTTAATGTTGTATTTCTTCCTCCAGAGCCTCAGTAGCTGAAATGCAGACACATTTTTTATTCTTTATGCATCATCTCTGACATTAATATGAACTGACTTTATCAGGTATGATGCCAAGAGGAATGAAAGTCAATTCTATGAGCAACAGATGGCCATGAATCTGTTGAATTTGGAAGGTAAATAGGCCCACTTAGGGTTTTTATAGTTTTTATTTATTTATTTAGGAGATGCATATCCCACATTCTGACAGGAAGATCTTTCATCACAAATATCACCCAAAGAATGGGAAACAATGTAAGACAATTCATTCATGTACTAGCTATGTTTTAAACATGAACACATAAAGTATTCAATTATTTTTTTAATCTGTTTCTGAATAAGCCAACAACCACAATGTTGTGATCTGATCAGGTATGTAAGTTTGGTGTATCAGCTAACATGTGTGAGAGCACTTTTAAGTGACCACTGAGGGAATACTTTCCTTTTTGTTTTGTTACAGGTTTTATTTTGGTAAAGATTATATTAGTCTATTATTATTAATAAGCAATAATTATGCATGCTTGGCTGCATAAAGAGCTTCTAAACAGACTTAAATAATTTATGTGATTTCCAAAGGCATACAGAATTTTTTAAATCAAATTCTTTTGCTGGCCACCATGGTTAAAAATTTTTGCAAATAACACTTTTTTAATACAATACAAAGCGTTGCAGTGCCCTGACAAAGTTTCTACTTCTGAAAATGCACATTTGTTTTAAGTAAAGTTTAATTATGTTTTCATGCTATTTTCTTCTTATTAATTTTTATTTATTTATATTATACATTTATTATTTATATATTATATATAATATATACTGTATATTTATTATTTATATTATTATCTATTATTTATTATTATTGATGCTACAGCTTATAGTGATGTGGGCCAAAAAGATTTGAGAAGTTTGATTAATGTAACTAGCTACAAGGCTGACATGCACAGAATATCTTGGACTTTTCAAACAGGTCTGATCCAGTTAGAAAAACAGATTTCTTTCTAATACATGAAATATTCATGATACCCTATGCTTTAAACACATTGACATTCTCTTAGTTTTAAAAGGTCTTGGCTTTCTGAAGTATTCTAAATATTACTGCATGTGGATGTTATATCAGGGCAAAAAATCTAGGCCAGATACATTAATATCAGAGCCCCTTACATGAACTTTATAACTCTGCTTAGACCCAGATACTATCTTTTTCCATTAATGATTTCTCTCTAATCTACCTTACTAATCTTTTTCTGATTTTTAAGCTGTATGCTTAAAACATAATTTATGGTGTGTTTGTTTTTTTTTTTTTAATAGACTGGATCTGCTTTCATTAGAATTCTTTATTTTCTCATTGTCAGCACTGACACTGGTATTAGTCTCAGTTTTACAGCTTCTGTAGCTGGCTCCCAGAAGCACAGCAGAGGTAGTGACCTTAGCTGGACTGTACTTCACTTCTCTGATTGCTCTAGAAGGTATGATTCTCCTGCAATGTTACACCTCCTAAGGTTTGGCCACAAACTTGGTGATAACTGGGTGATTTTATATTCGCTTGTGCTTACTTTTATTGCAGCAGTTCTCTTTGATGGCATCTCTTTAGCTTTGAAAAGGCTCATTGATGTCAATAGCCCAGCACAGACAATTAAACAAAATTCTGAAGGTACTTATGCAGATAGCTAAGCAGTGATCAGAAGTGATCAAATGTTTGTGAGGGGAATGTGTTAGTTTTTGCATTTACAGAAGTGAGCCTGCTGTCACTGTTACTCGTTGCCAGCTTAAGATAAGTAACTTCATTAAGTAACTTCGCCAGCTCCAGAGCTAAAGCAAAGACAAATAGTGCTCTAGGCCACTGACAGGAAGCAGTAGACCTGTGTCCAGGAAAGGGGGTCATAAAACTGATATGAATAGCACACAGTGACAGAAATCCATGAAAAGTCCATGAAAGTGAGTAGTGCATCTGTTTGCCCTTTGGAAACTAGCTGTTTCTCTGGAAAGGCTGATATTTCTCTTTCCTACCTTATCACATATATACAAAGCCATGGCAGACAGTCTCAGAAAATCCTTTCTGGAGCTTGGACAGCCCTGCTCTATTATCTGAAGTCTCTGAGTAATGCTGTGACCAAAATCCCAGGTGACAGGGTCTGACTATTTTTCCCTGAATCCTTGTTTAGTTATGCAGCCAGAAGGAAGCAGATGCTGGTTGGAGGTACGGCAGGCACTCTGTCTCCTGCCTGGTGTTGAACCATGTCCTAAACATTTCAATGTAGACAGCTAAAATTTCAGTTCTATTTTTGTCCAAAAAATAATTGTAACCAAACCAAAACACCAGCAGTCTCTTTGAAAAGAGAAGGTAAAGCAATGGTTGAGGAAGACGAGCATTTTTTTCAGTCTTAGGATTTCAGGAAAACTAAATTGAAAGCCTGAAGGTTCAAGAATCCTCTCAACAAGCAAACAAAACTCAGGAGCATTCAATGAAAAATATGTTTAAAATGGAAAAGGTCCTGCAAACAGAAGAAATGTAGAGCAATTAACTATAGAAGAAATGTAGAGCAATTAACTACACCATTATCCCTGTGGCATGATTTGTTACGAGCTGCAGATGGATTTAGCAGCTCAAAAGGTTGATCACTTAATTTCTTTGACTCATGATCCAATAGGCAGAAATTCAGCAACCTGAGATTCGTTCTAACTTGCATGACAACGGCTGCAAGAAAAGTGGCAAAGGCTGTCACATCATTTTCATCTGTTGTTGTTTCATCTAGCATAAATAGATGGGATTTTAAACTTCCTGCATTGCAGTCCTGTCACCAAGGAGTTATAGGAAGTAAACACATTTTCTATCACTCTGCTTCCTTAAAAGGCAGTATTTTTTGACTTGGAGTGCAACATCCTCCTTTACTGTTAATCAACTTTCTTGCATGAAGCAGTTGATCTGCCTTCTATCTTAACATAAATTACTAGGAACCATATCTTTCCAACACCAACCAACAGGTTTTGTCTGCTTATGTCTTCCTTGTGGATAATTTGGTTTTTGTTTTCCCCAAGGGTGGGATGAACTTTGTTCAATATAGCACAAAGCAACACAGATTCATGATAGGCTTTTTTTTGTGTGTTGTATGGATGAAACACAAAATGACTCCATGTGCTTGCCTTTTGAGTTCATTTGTAGATCACTTTTACCTGTGAATCACTGTTAGCAACTAGCACGTTTCACTAGAATAACTGCTCATATACCCTCTTGAGATGCTTTCTAGCATGTATTACTAATAGCTTCATCCAGCTTTTTAAAGTGAAGCAATATGTGTCTATAATCCATGTATTACTAGGATTTTTGATAGCGGTTTGTTGGATTTTGTCTGACCTGATTAAAAGATAGTATCTTGACATCATCATGTGAGCAATAACTAAAGAAAAAGAAGGCTACAGAGGGAACAAAATAAACCCATGTAAAACAACAGGTCTGAAATTACTGCACTTAATTCTTTTTAATTTAGTATTTCCATTCAAATTGAAGTTCCACCTGTACTTATAGGAAATTTCCTTCTCTGCAAAGTTAATTTGGTTGTATCACTCTGGTTATGCCTACATGAACATACCACACTGTTCTCAGGTTCTCCTTTTTTCAAACATGTAAAATTCCTGTTTTCCACAGAGCACTTCTGGCCCAGTAAATCCATCCATATGGCTGGCAGCTCCCTAGGACTTCTTTGTATCTGACTTTAATAGAAATACCCAGTCTGCTTTGTCTCGTGAGAATTTTCATGGTCATTGTAAGTTGTCAGCTTTCTGGACTAGTTCATTCTGAGGGTATTTGAACTGAAGTGACCATGTGCTTACCAGCCCTTTTGGAGTGCTAGAGCTCTAACACATGGACTCTTAAGTAGTAACAGAAGAAGAGAGCTCTACAGTTAATGCAAGGCATGTGAAAACTTCTTCAGCTACTCAGACAACTCTCTCCTTTGCTAGTATGCAGCCAGCAAAAATGTACTTGACAGAATTGTTCTAATATGAAATGCCCCAAGTGAGGCATATGAGCCCAAAGATGGGCACTCACTGATTTCTGCTTTCAGATGGATGACTACCTGCGGTTACTGCTTCTGCCACAACTAGGACATTCCAGGGTGGCGTTTGCTCCCAATGGCTGACAGCTTCTACCAAGGAACTTAACTAGAAATCTGAATGTCTAACTTGGGCATTTCACCTCAGATACACCTCACGAAATCTAATTTGACAGATGGACACACAGCCTTTTGATGGAAGCTCTAGCTTGTGTCTGGACAGGGGCTGATTTGTGCCTGAGACACTGCATTGCATGAGTTGTTGGAATATAACACACCCCAGCACTGCTTATGTTAGCACCCAACAAACCCAGGCAGAGGAATGGTGATTGTGTTGCACAGTGTGTTGCTGTCCATCTTCAGGATTGTTTCTGCAGTTGCTGTGAAATTGCTAATGCATTGACATCAATGTGACAGCACACAGCTTGGGCTGTCAGTGATGGTGGAGCTACTAACGTGCTCTAACATCGATTTCCTCTCTTCTTGTTCTTCCAGAAATATGGAATCTGTAGAAGGGAGAAGTATGGGGCACTGCTATAAGATTTTTCTCTGCTCTTGATCTCTTAGAGATTGTTTTAGTCTTCACAGTTGCTAAAAACTTTTTATGTGTCAAGGAAGTGGCTAAGCCATTCTGAAAATCAAGACTGTGTCTTATAGAAGCTGCATTACTTACTGATAAAAATAACTAATATACTTTCCTGACAGACAGCTGAGGTATAAGCAAAATGTATGTCATAAGGGCAGTAGAAAAAGATGGAAAAGTGTATGTCTGATGATTTTAACTGTAAGAAGGTTAAAACTCCAAAGAAGATTTGCACATCTATCTCAGGGCAAAATGGTGTGCAGATATTAACAGACAAATACTGCTAACCAAGAGACATGGTCCTGTGTGCCTGAAGAGAGAAAACACAGATATAATGCTTACAGCATTGATGATTTCTGTAAATGTGCTTTGTATGTCATTAGTGTATTTTTTCCCATGCCATTTTAAGCACTGTAGTTGAACATAGCCAGGGGAGCAACAGACTGCTGCTGTTCCTGAGAATCCCAGATAAACACCAGTGAATCCCTTACCAGGGTATTACATGAGATTCAAACACTGGGGTGTTTTCCCAGGATTCTAATCAGCACTCAGTTTGTTGTCTGCACACTTGAAGATACTCACAAAGCTGTAGATAGTCTGGCTGCATTCAGAGTGCTCTGTTGGAAAATCCCAGCTCTTAAACTTGCTTGCCAGTTGTGTTGCAGCAATCGGCCAACCCTCCCTAACATGATGAAGAAAATGAACAGTGAGCAGAATAAAAGGTGATCCTAAGGGTCATAAAGAAGTGTGAAAGTAAAATGCATTACAAAAAGTGAGCTGGAATGAGAATGCTGCAGTTCAGTTTTCCTGTAATGCTGGCCTGGAACAAGTTCAGAAATAAGGCAGAGTGAGAGACATTGAGGGTTTTTTTATGTCTGTTTTAACAGACTGCACTGCATTTCTTGCCTGTAGCAGAGGATAACAGCAGAAGGTGAGATTACTTAAATATTCCACTTGGAAGTTCACTGTGTCACAAGTGGTGTTCTGCTGTAAAAGTAGTAATAAAAAAGGGATGCGATTTGTAAGATGAAAGTGGGGAAGATTTCCTTTGTATTTTTAGTATTGTGTATATAGAATGGTAGGATGGAAAATCCTCAGTCCCAGTGCAGAATCTATGTGTCCTGCAACCGCTAGATTAAAGAAAAAAAAAACCACAAACATATGAATTAACATATTTAAAGATTATACATATCTATTAATTATATTAATAGATACGAAATTGTGCATACTGCCAGTATGACTGGCTTATGTGTCCTGTGGTGTGCTTTGTGTGGCTAGGTTCTTGGGCAGCCATGGAGAACCACAGTTATATGTGTTTCACACGTTTGCAGCATCACACAGTAGCTGAATTTGGAAGGAGCCTTTGGAGTTATGTGGTTTACTTTCCTACTCAAAGCATGGCCAGCCTCACAGTTAGATCCACTTCTGAGACTGCACATTGCTCAGGGCAACTCCTTTGTGTGAGTGCTTACTGTTTCCCTGGCTGGCGATTCCACAGCCTCTCTGAGCAACCTGCTCTAGCACATTATCATCCTCACAGTGAAAACTTATGTTCTTTGCATCAAATAGGAATTTCCCTTGATCCAGCCTATGTTCATTGTCTCTTGTGCTTTTTCTGATCATTCATACATTGAGTCTGGCTCTGTCTTCTCTCCAGTTACTACTTAGGTTGTTGAAGATAGCAATTAGATCTCTCCATAGCCTTCTCCCAGCTAATGAACTGAATTCCCACAGGTTCTTCTGGTATGTCATATGCTTTAGAACCCCAATTGGTTTGCTGAACCTTTGCTGAACTCACTCCATTTTGTCACTGTTTTTCTCCTTCTGGGGAGCCCAGAAGGAGACACACTACTCCATTTTTTTTTCAGTGGCCTGAGCTGAAAAACTCCTGTTTGACTCCAGACAGCTGGAAAGCTCCCTTGTATTTCCAACATACAAAGGTTGATATAGTATCTGCTGGTAAGATTTATAAACAAAAATAGACTCATTAATGGTGTGAGCTAAAAATAATTCTACTTACTTGTTTGAACATATTGTCAGGAAAGTGCATGAGTATACGTGTTTGGGGAAAAGTCATGTTGATGTGCCAGGGTCACACTGCCTGAGTGAGCCAAGCTGTATTTATTCCAAGTTTTAAAGTTGCAGGTTAATACAGAAACACACCTGTAATAAGAAGTTTGCATCAAGGAAGGTCTAAATTCTTTTTTAATAGGACTTCAAATCCATATAGGTGGATATAGTAATGCCCATGGGCTCCCCTTTCTGAGTCATGTTTTCCTCAATCTTTTGCTTGTAAGACATTCTGTCTATTCTTTGCTGCTCTTGCACCTTTACTGTGGCAGTTCCATAATGAAGGAACTGACATTCCATAATGGCAAGCAGCTTCTGTAGCTCTCTACTTATTTAAAAGTGTATTTTCTAGCCAGTCTTATGGAGACCTAAAACTGAAGTTATTGACCTAGTTAGTGCAATGTCCACAGTGAAAGGTTGGGGTAAACAAAAAGCTAATGATCTCTTGAGATATGTTCACCTGTAAAACTCAATGTATTCCATTTTATCTGTGTCTTAAAAAGGTGAAGCAAAATGCAAAACCAGAGGGAGTTTCAATCTTTGCTGTATGAAAAGGTTGATAAGGGAGACTGAGTGAAATATATAGTACTTTTATAGGAATTAGGGCTAGGGAAAATTGGGAATTTTTATAAGTAGAGTACGTGTCCAGAAAGTATGTTTTAGCTGTTGGGAATGGTAGCTCAAAAGCTTATCATATCTGCCATATTCAAGCATAACAACTTTCTATTTAGTGTCTTTAGGAATACTTCAAGGATATTTAGTATGTGGATATCCTTATACAGTATCTTCTATGCAGTTATTGCAATACAAGAGTAAGTCTTCTGCCATAAAGTCCTCAAAAGAAGGGGTTCATGTTGGGGATCACTTCATGGACACTTTTGTAAACTATCACTTATACAAGTGATTACATACTAGATACATGAAAGTCCTTTTAAATTCAAGCTAATGACCATGCACTACAGTGCTGGTTATACTACCTGGTTTCAGTCAGGTTTTCGGTGCACAACAAAGCACATGTGCATACCTAGGCACCATCCAACATTTGAAACGTGTCACATGTTTATAGCATAGCTACATGCTAATAATAAACTATAACAATAATAAATAAAAAATAATGTATACAGAAGTCATTCTTGTGTTTTATAGCCACAGTGTAGCTGACTAAACAGAGTATTGATAGATCAAGAGGATCATGTACCCTGGATTCTCTAGAAAATCCAAGTGCATAGCTGTATGTGTTGTTTAACATGGTATGTTTAGCATAGCAGACCTGTACCTGAGGTGCTGTTCTGAATAGAAGCAGTGTTATTTTCCTGTATCTCTAAATCTCAGTATCCATGAAAACATGCCCTAAATGAATGCTTCTTTCTTCACTCCTTGATCTTTGAAATAATGACACAAGCTTCTCTAGTAAGTCATAGCATTATGAAGACTGAACAGCGAATCCTTAGTGCCGTTTGTGGGCTAAGAGCATTTGAATAAAGGTTTTGGAGTGTGATTTGCTTTGCCTTTTGTACCCAAGAACACTAGGGACCAAATCCTCTGTGCTTCTTCATTTTTCTGTTCCAGAAAATATTAATGTTACAGGCTGTAATTCCAATAGTGTGGTGGCATGGGGTCCTTCCACATTTCCCATGAACACTGCTTTACACATTCCATACGCCAGAAGCATGAATAAGATTTGTCAAAATGCCGAGGGTAGAACAAAGGATCACTCTTATTCTGATCTGTGAAAGTGAGTATGTGCTAGGGGGTTGCTAAAGTCAGCAAGAGTTAAATGGATGCTTATGAGTTAACCAAGAAAATATTTGTCCTTGCTGAACTGGGAGCTGTGTGGTTAGGAAGAGATTATACCCAACCCTTTGAGACTATTGCTCTATGGTATAACACGTCTTGCTTTGAAGAAAGAAGGTGTAAGATGCAACCTGAGTGCCTCGCAGCCTCCTTTAGAGCATGTACGTAAGTGTATCTTTAAAGCAAAAGCTATCCTTTTCTGATTTTAACAGCCTTACCAGTGCCTGAAGTAACAAAATAAGGAAATAAGAAAAAGACTGAAATTATATTTTTTAACATTAATTAATAAAAATGCTCATTTCCTCCTTATTTTTCCTGTATTCTTAAAGAATTTATGTTAAGGTTAAAGAGTTTGTCATTAACATGCTTTTTTAATAGAGTACATTTCTGTGTAAAAAAGAGGTTCCAAAATGTGAAGTATGTGCTGAAATACTGTCTGCTCAAGAGATTCTTTGTATCTCAGGTTAAAAAAAAAGATGCGGTAATCTTCATCTGCAAATATATAGTGTTTATTAAAAGGTGTTGCTGCTTGGTTGCAATATTGCTTTGTTCTGACCACTAGATGGTGGAAATGTCTGCAAGTACATATGTCTGCATGGGAATAGAATAATGGTTTGGGTGGGAATAATGACATAATTATAAATGCTATTTTCCTGACCAACAGATATTTCCTGGACTGATTCTCTCAGACATTAAGCCTGCCAAAAGAATGAAGTTCAAGACAGTCTGCTACCTGCTTGTTCAGCTCATGCACTGTCGGAAGATGTTCAAAGCAGAGATCCCTTTCTCCAATGTCATGACGTGTGAGGATGATGATAAGGTAATCCATGAGGGCTCTTCAGGCATCTGTTCCAGGGCCACATTCAGCAGACCTGCTCTGAGAATATATGGGGTGACCTGACCAAATGACAGAGGACTTTCTTGTGTTCCTGCTGAAGCTTGGTCTGTCTCATGCCCACAGCCTTCTTGCAATACAGGTAGGACTTAATTATAATAGGCCTCAAATTTGGAGCTCTTCTTCAACAAGCCAGCACAGGTAGCCTCTGTTGCTTCTATTAAGGGCTTCCTTCACAGGAATTAGCTTCTGTTCTGTTCCTGCAGTTTCCTAGAGCTGATCTTTTTCATCATGAGTCCATTACAGTCTGAAACTGATAGCAGCAAATGCAAAATAGCAGAATAATTTTGTATCTCAAGATGGTTCTCTAAAAGCTAAAAGGCAGATGATAAGCTAAAAACCTTCTTTGCTCCTAATACAAATCCTAAATACAAAAGTCCGTAGTACAAATACGAATACTGCTTTTGTGTATTGACTTGTAATGCCTTAACTCAAAATTGCCGGTAGCCTCATGTACTTCCTTTTCTGTGTGTGATCTACCCCAAAGTATATGGAGAGAATTGGAAGAGTTGCTTATTCCACTTTCTTGTCCAGCAGGTGGCAATATTACATAGGTTACTCCACCAGCGCTCCAAAGTAGTGCATGTGTGCATGACAACTGTCAGTCTAGATGTATTACTAGACTGCTCCCCCTTTTCTTGTTTGGATTAATTAAAGTAAAATACATTCATGGAAGATCCATTTTAAACCTTACTTTCAGAAAGCATTCCAATTTCTAGATGTTGGATTTTGCATGTTCTCCTGTTTCTTCTGTGGGAAAAAAGGGAGAAAAGCACATCAGTTCCTTTAAGATGCAGTTTCAGTGAAGACTTTCAGAAACTCCAGATTTTATGTTGAATTTTTCCATGTACTAGGCCTTCCAGTTGTGAACCAGTACTGTCGTTTGAATATTTGAACAAAGTGACCCCCACATTCCTTGAAGCATATGAAATGTTTTGCAATGTGTCTTATGTATATGTATGTATAAATATGGTAGTTCACATAGAAAATCCTTGATATGGGAGACTTAGGGATCTGATGAAGATTTTCTCATGTCAGAGCATTTATAATGAAGTTCTGCAATGCCATCTTTAACTGAGACTGTTTTCTGAGCTTTTGTACCTAACACATACATTTATTGTGGAGCATGATACATGATTTTAGTATAAATACACTGTTTTGCAATGCAGGGTTGCTTCAGAGATATCAGTCCTCACATCATGTAAAACAAGCTGTGGCTATAAAGGCTTTGAAGGTAGCACATTACTGCTGCATGTATTTATTTAATTGTTGAGAAACATAAATACTGGGTCTTGATCACATGTAAGACCTAATATAATGTAAGTCTGCTTTGTGAAATAATAATAGAGATAAGAATAAGAAACATAGTGAAAAGAAGTGTATGTAAGCAACAGCTATTTTGATTAAATACAGTAATTTTAACCCTATTTTAAATTGGCAGAATAATTGAATTTATTTCACAAAAATATTAGAATGTTTCATATATCAGAATAACTCCCATCATAGAATAGATAGGGTTGGAAAGGACCTTAAGATCACCTAGTTCCAACCCCCCTACCATAAGCAGGAACACCTCACACTAAAGCATGCCACCCAAGGCTTCATCCAACCTGGCCTTGA
>NDXB01007731.1:1000-17899 GCA_002631895.1 Agapornis roseicollis | reverse complement strand
TAGAAGGAAGTGCAGCAGGAGGGCCAGAAGACCTCCTTGGATGGATAAGGAGCTGCTGAGAAAAATTCAAATGAAAAAAAGAGGCTTATAAAAGGTGGAAGCAAGGACAGGCGGCCTGGGATGAATACAGGGATGTTATTTGGGAAGCTAGGGACCAGGTGAGGAAAGCTAAGGCCCAGTTAGAATTAAACTTAGCTAGGGGTGTTAAGAATAACAAGAAGGGATTCTATAGGTACACTGCAAATAAAAGACAGACCAGAGAAAACGTAGGCCCCATCTGGAAGCTATCAGGTGAACTGGCTGCACAGGATTTGGAGAAGGCTGAGGTTCTGAATGATTTCTTTGCCTCGATCTTTAATGGCAAAGGCTCTGACTGCACCACACAAGTCTTGGAAGGCAGATGCAGGGACTGTGAGAATGAAGACCTTGGGCCCATTGTAGGAGAGGATCTGGTTCGAGACCATCTTAAGAACCTGAACGTGCAAAAGTCCATGGGACCTGATGAAATCCATCCATGGGTCCTGAAGGAGCTGGCGAGTGAAGTTGCTAAGCCACTGGCCACCATATTTGAGAGATCATGGCAGTCAGGTGAAGTTCCCGAAGACTGGAAAAAGGGAAATATAACCGCCATTTTCAAGAAGGGGAAAATGGGTGACCTGGGGAATTACAGCGCAGTCAGTCTCACCTCTGTGCCTGGCAAAATCTTGGAGCAGATTCTCCTGGAAACCATGCTAAGGCACATGAAAAACAACGAGGTGGTTGGTGACAGCCAGCATGGCTTCACTAGGGGGAAATCCTGCCTGACCAATTTGGTGGCCTTCTACGATTGGGCAACAGAACTGATGGACAGGGGTAGAGCAGTTGATGTCATCTACCTGGACTTGTGCAAAGCGTTCGACACTGTCCCACATGACATCCTTGTCTCTAAATTGGAGAGGCATCAATTTGATTGATGGGGCAGTCGGTGGATAAAGAACTGGTTGGATGGCTGCACGCAAAGAGTTGTGGTCAATGGCTGCAGTCCAGTGACAAGCGGTGTCCCTCAGGGATCAGTGTTGGGACCGGTCTTGTTCAATATCTTTGTTGGTGACAAGGACAGTGGGTTTGAGTGTGTCTTCAGCAAGTTTGCTGATGACACCAAGCTGTGTGGTTGGGTGGATACGCTGGAGGGAAGGAATGCCATCCAGAGGGACCTTGACATGCTTGTGAGGTGGGCTGATACCAACCTCATGAAGTTTAACCATGCCAAGTGCAAGGTCCTACACCTGGGTTAGAGCAATCCCAGGCTTACCTGCAAATTGGGCAAAGAGGAGATTCAGAGCAGCACTACGGTGAAGGACTTGAGGGAGGTGGTCGATGAGAAAATGAACATGAGCCGACTGCAGTGTGTGCTTCAAGCCCAGAAAGCCAACCGTATCCTGGGCTGCATCAAAAGGACCGTGAGCAGCAGGTCGAAGGAGGTGATCCTGCCCCTCTACTCTGCTCTCATGAGACCTCACCTGGAGTATTGTGTGCAGTTCTGGTGTCCTCAACATAAAAAGGACGTGGAACTGTTGGAACAAATTCAGATGAGGGCCACGAGGATGATCAGGGGCTGGAGCATCTCCCGTATGAAGACAGGCTGGGAAAGCTGGGCCTGCTCAGCCTGGGGAAGATAAGGGTCAATGGCAACCTCACAGCAGCCTTCCAGTATTTCAAGGGGCCTATAGGGATGTTGGGGAGGGACTCTTCATTAGGGACTGTAGTGATAGGAGAAGGGGTAACATGTTCAAACTTCAACAGGAAAGGTTTAGATTGGATATAAGGAAGAAATTCTTTCCTGTTAGCGTGGTGAGGCACTGGAATGGGTTGCCCAAGGAAGTTGTGAGTGCTCCATCCCTGGCAGTGTTCAAGACCAGGTTGTACGAAGCCTTGCATGGCATGGTTTAGTGTGGTGTGTCCCTGCTTATGGCAGGGGGGTTGGAACTAGATGATCTTAAGGTCCTTTCCAACCCTAACTATTCTATGATTCTACTGTGAGGATGGTGAGGCAGTGGAATGGGTTGCCCAGGGAAGTTGTGAATGCTCCATCCCTGGCAGTGTTCAAGACCAGGTTGTACGAAGCCTTGCGTGGCATGGTTTCCNGGAACATGCACAAGTCCATGGGACCTGATGAAATCCATCCATGGGTCCTGAAGGAGCTGGCGAGCGAAGCCTTGGGTGGCATGGTTTAGTGTGGTGTGTCCCTGCTTATGGCAGGGGGATTGGAACTAGATGATCTTAAGGTCCTTTCCAACCCTAAGTATTCTATGATTCTACTGTGAGGATGGTGAGGCAGTGGAATGGGTTGCCCAGGGAAGTTGTGAATGCTCCATCCCTGGCAGTGTTCAAGACCAGGTTGTACGAAGCCTTGCGTGGCATGGTTTCCTGTGAGGTGTCCCTGCTTATGGCAGGGGGTTTGGAACCAGATGATCTTAAGGTCCTTTCCAACCCAAACTATTCTATGATTCTATTATATACTGTTCTGGTTTTAGCAGTAGCAGTCATTTTTCATTTCANTGGCAGGGGGATTGGAACTAGATGATCTTAAGGTCCTTTCCAACCCTAAGTATTCTATGATTCTGAGTCTATAAATTCAAAATTGTGTTGTAATTTTAATTATTACATACTTGCATAAAAAGATACAAGTTTCAGTATTAAAGCTGTTATATTATGGTGCTGCTATGTATATTGACACAGCATAATTTTATAATTAGAAATAGTAAGCCTAAATTTAAATTTATAACATTATTTCCTATTGGCAAGATTTTTAAAATTCTACTGTAGTACAAATTCTAGCACATGACACCCATTCAGTGAATTCTCTATCATTAGTGTTACTTTTTATCCTTTCTTCGTGAATGTTTATAAAACTATACTGACAAGGAATGTTGGAAACAAGACAATGTTAAATATTTGTTTCTGATGTGACACCTGACTCTTCATGGCAGAAACAATTTTCTTCAGAACTTCTGAAACAACATTTTACAGCCAAATAAAGCCTTTGGTAAATTCTTAGCACTGCAGTGTTTCTTTGTGATGTATTTCTAGTTCACTTGTGGAAGAACTGCAATACTTACCATTTCAGTTGTTGTCTAGCAGTACTGTGTAAGATAAAATGGCCAGTTCCACAGGCTTGAAAGGAAAGAATAAGAATTTCTGTAATAGAAAATTATGGACTAAGCAGCCCCCAATGGATTTTCCTTCTATTGTTAGTTTGTTTTTTTTCTATGCCAAGAAATAATAATCTCTTTTTCAAATTTCTGGTGCCTTCTTCAGAAACTTTAGTTAGGCAAATTGCGAATGTCTTGAGCATTCCTCTGAGTTCATGTCTCTGAACTCTGAAAAACTCTTGGTGCCAGACACATTTTGAGTAGGTTAGCTCTATAGGGTAATTACAAACTACCTTTCATCTCTTTTAAATATAAAGACTATAACCTTCAATGTCTTCTTTACTGTTCCTACAACTGAGATTTTCACTGAGACCATTTAGAACAGGATTAGATCCTAAGCTTTAGATCTTACTTGCAACTTCCACAGAACAGTTTTGCATCAGATGTCTGGATTCAGGGCAATGGCTACTAGTATATAATAGGCCATGAGAATTACTGAAGGTACAAGTGTATGAGCTGTTCCTAAAACTAAAGGTCCTCATTCTCTATGTTCTCATAATAGTTTGTGACAGTGTGGTGTGTATGTTAATGCAAGTAACGTAGTTCCTGATTTGCATTAATGCAAAGGAAAAGAGAACAGGCTGCCTGAAACATCTGCCTGCTTAATATTTCTTCCTCTCCCATTGTCATATGAAACCAGGAAATGCATGGGAAGGTGAATGAGAGGACATGAATAGGACATTAATAGAAAAACTTGGGAGATTAGAAATATCTTCCTTTAATCAGAGAGAATTAGTTGGTTCTCACTTCACTGGCTCCCTTACTGGGACAGGAAATTTACAACAGTGAAGATAGACAGTGTAAGGCTTGATCAGCTCCAGTCACAACCAGGAGTAGTGACCCAACTATACTGTTAGCTTTCAGTGTGGGTTGTTTTGAGATTTTCATGATACATCAGGGAAAACAGCATAGTATTTGTGGGTGAAAATTCTGATCTTAAAAAGGTCTGGAGGAAATATGTATTTCTTCTATATCATGTATTAGAATGCATACACGTATGTGCCTATCACACCAAGAAAAAAAGCCAACCTGAAATATTTCTGTTGTGGAAGAAGAGTTATTGAACAATGACAGTGGATCACAGTCTACTTAAGAGATACACAGATTTCTTTTCAAGAAAAAAGACAGAAAATCCTTTATGCAAAAAAAAAAAAAAATTGTGATAAGCAACAGTGTAAATGTTACTGCATGTGTATATTTCACATAAAGCTTTCTATCTGATTCAGTCTGATAGCAATAGGTGGCTTTGGCACAAACACAGGTAGTTTTCCTGCCAACGCCATGAATTTCATATGTAATTAATTTTGTATTAGCATTCTTCCTATGTAAATCTCACACAATTACTATTTAAAGCAATCCAAAACCCAAACAAATAGCAGTATATTAGTATTTAAGTTAAAATTTCAATTGATATAAGCAAGGATTCAAGCTTTTAGGATTGTAGCAGTGGTGTTGGTCTGAAGTTCTCCCATGTTTCTTTATAATTAGATGTCATTCTTTGCAGCAAGAAAACAAAGAAGCTTAATGTATAGACGTAATTTAGCATACTCTTACAGCTTACTTCCCTGTAATTCCCTGGGCTTGTTTACTGCATGTCTGCATTTGTTATTTCCTCTCCATCTTCTTGCTGCTGCTGAAGTTAACAGAACAGACCCCAGTTGTCAGTCCCAGTAGTGAACCAAGCTTTACCATATACCTCTATTTAAAATAAACTTTAAAGTCAATAGACAATCTTTGCCTCACTTAATCAAGGATATCAGTTTGGGTTTTTTTCTAGTGATCTTTCCTTTTTTAATATTTTTTTCCTGCTATATCAGCCATGGACAAATTATACAAATAAAACCACAAAAACATCCCTTGAACAAAAACAAAATTAATTTTTGCTAGAAACATTCTTAGGCTTCTGTTTTCATGTGGTAATCATGCATCTTTTTCATTTAAGTAGCTCTTCTGACCACCTTTCCGCAAAGCCCATTGGCATTAATCCATCACACAAACTGTTATACTTGTGGAAGCATGAAAGCAGAGGGGTGAAGGGATACTTTACACTATGTGACAAATTCACTTGGCAGTCATGCAGTGCAATATATGTCCAAACTGCATTGTTTGTTTTGTGTCAGCTCTCTACATGGGCTCACGAAAACAGCAGTGAATAATGCCATCAAGCACACCAGTTCAGACAATATAGCCCTATACTATAGAATCGTAGAATCATATAGAATTGTAGAATCATATAGAATCAACTAAATTGGAAAAGACCTTTAAGATCATCAAGTCCAACCTTTATCCCAGGACTGCCAAGTCCAGCACTAGAGCATATCAGTAAGGGCTCCGTCTACACTTCCCAGGATGGTGATTCAACCACTTCCCTGGGCAGCCTGTTCCAATGTATGAACACCCTTTCAGTGAAGAAATTTTTCCTAATATCAAGTCTAAAGCTCCCCTGGTGCAGGTCGAGGCCATTACCTCTTGTCTTGTCATTTGTTATTTGGGAAAAGAGACCAGCCACCTCCTTACTCCATCCTCCTTTCAGGTAGTTGCATATAATACATTGAGGGCTGTACAGATTTTAGATGTCAAAGGCAAAGTTGGAGAGTGCTTGCTTTCTGCTTATACAAGCACTCTGCAATCTATCCAGGCTCATAAAATAACAGGAGTAACCATAATATTATACTTTTCTGGTACACTGTTCTTGATTTCAGAATTTCAAACATGCTTCAAGGGAAGTTCTCTATTCTACTGCCTTACAACAATCACACCTGTTTCTATACCATTTCTTTTCAATTAAAGTTTTCATCACCACTTGAGAACATGGACATTTTGACCTTCCCTGAACCACCTTATTTATTTACTTCTGACTCAAAATCTGTGATGATTTTCAAGTCTACTAATCTGGTTTTCACACAGGTGTTTCTCATTGCATTTCCGTTTAAGAACATCAGCAGTGCTTCAGTAATAGTGACTTTATTCAGCCAAACAGTTTGTGACAGATCATGCACAGAATTTTTATCTCTTTACATAAAGCCCCATCAGTGATGCCTGCCCAAAAGCACACCTGGAAAAGCATATGGTTTTGATCTTTAAATATATCTACACAAGCCAAATGAAAGAAAAAGATAAGCTTAAATCTAAGAGATAGCTATGTGCATCCAGACTACAAGCTCTGTTTTGAACTTTCAAAAAGTGTTTAGTTTTTGAAATGTTCTTAGTGATTATATATCACCATTTTTTAAAAAGTATGAAAATAAAGTTGAACATTAAACTTTCTACTCGCTATGTTAACAAGCATTTTACAAAAATTGAGAGTAGATGCTATGTCAAGTGCTTTTATTGACAAGTGTTTGAGTAATATATTGTGCAGAGAGCCAACAAAAAAAAAAAAAATAAACATGCAGACTTCAAGGTGCATAGCTGAATTGTTTTTTTCCACCATATAAGTTTAGAGTTTAACATAAATTGAGTTTTTCCACATTACTAACAGTGGTGACTAGTTCAATCCAAGCAACTGGAATCAGGGATTTCAAAATAAATGTAATAGATAGTTTCCAGATTGCTTCCAAGTCTTGCAGGTTTTTGCAGAACAACAAAAAGAGAGGACTCTTTCCCTTTAACAGAGGTTATTGTTATAATTTCCAGAATAATAAGCCAACTGTCACCCAGTTAACAGTTATTAGTGGAAGCTGGGCCTACTGAACCACTTTGAATTTTCAAGGGCTTAGTGATTTCTGGCTCAACACAGAGATTTAAACCTATTCTTACAATTTTTGTGCTACATGAAATTAATAGACCAAGCCTATTCATCAGTTCAAGTTCAAATCTTCCTGAAAGTGTTTGAGATAAGGATGGTTAATGAGACTGCGAAGTACAAGAGAGTTAAACTTGAAGTCAATTTATCAAGAAAACTTTAAAATTTTGCTGTTCTTGAATCTGAAACAACCCTAATACAGCATGTTTAAAGAAAATGAGATAGTGTTGTGCTGGTTTTGCATGTCAGTCGAGAGATTCTGATTCCAGCAGTATTTCAGTATTTTAAAATATGTCACCTGTCTGTAATTAGCACCAGCCTTTTAAACATCCCTTCTTTCTGTAGTCTTGAAACAACTTTGGATGAAATTGAGACCAGAATTTCATAATAGTCAATCAAATAATAATTTGCACTGCTACAAACATATTTTTATCCAAGAATTTCAAAGTTCTTTACAAGCCCTAATGAGTTAAGGATTACAAAACATGGTAAGGCATCCCCAGTTCACAAAAGAAGGAATAAAGGCAGTAGATAAGCGCACTAGACTTATAGAAAATCAGAGGCATAGGATAAAACAGAATCTAAATTTTTCCATATTTCAGTCCTCCTGTTTTCAGAAAATAAACCCTTTCTGCCTCTTTCTCTTCTGTTTTGTTTTTCTATTGCATGTCACAAATACTGGAGACCATTGCACGACTTGCACATAACAGCCCTTCTTTTAGAGAGACAGATACCAAATGCTGTTTTGTATTACTGGCAGAATTTACCATAATAGCTTTTCTTACTAACATGAAAAAAGTTTCCAGTAATATTTTAAAGCAATTTCTTGTACATGGAGGAACAGCTTAGCTTATTCTGACACTTACTTTGTGACACTTACTGATGGTATGCAGGTTGCTTGAAGATACAGCCCAGTAAAAGCCACACTGCCTTCAGAATGAAAAAACCTACTGATGGAAGAAAGCTGCTATTTTGGAAAATATCATCTTCTCAACTTTCTAAGTTTCAAGAGCTCTATCTTCTAACTCTAAAAGCCATCGTAAAGTAACACAATATTTCTTCTACTTTATGAACACCAATATGTTTTGGTAAAGGAAAACCAAAATTAAAGTTCCTAGTGTTCTACCACAAAAATACAAGGGGAGAAAACAAATACAGGAAATTAATTTGGATTAGTCAGATTTTACAACTACTGTGTGACTGACTTCTAGCATGTCAAATATTTCCACAGCTGGTTTCAATGAAAGATGAAGATAGCCCTTGAAAAAAAGAAATCCAAAGCCTACAGTATTTACATATGGAACTTTAGGAATAATATTTTAGTGCTTAAAAAATAATACATCTCTCATGTATTTATTTTTTGAGACAATATCAGATAGCGTGTTAAAGTCAGAAAACACAAAAGATTAATTATCTCTTTAACAAAATTCATAGATTTCTTCATGCCAGTGCTTTACTACACAGGCAAGACCAAACAAGAATAGTGGAGAATCCATTCTGTACTACAACACATCTCCATAACGCACTAGCTAATGTGTTCTTTTCCCTCGGTTTAAAAAAAACCAATTGTATTCATTCACTGCTTTTCACTTAGTATGGCCTGTGTATATTACATTCAAACAGTCAGCTGTCAGATGACGGGAACTGATAGTTTGGAATTTTAAAGTTCGACTCCCTTTGAATGTACTAAATGAACAAGAGCTGTCTAATTTAGGTCGAAATGAACCTAACAAAAAAGTCCCCATGAGTATGTAAGGTTTTGTTCTACCTTTTCAAGTTTAATATGCCTAGTGAATATCCAGTGCTTTTCAGCTAGGTACTCAGTTAATTCTGTGACTCAGAAAGATTTAATTAGGTAGGCTTCAGGCAACAGTGAACTACAACTATTTTCCAAAACTCACAGTTTATGATCCATATCCAATGATGAATGGTCTATAAACTCTTTTATGGTCTTTAATTGCATAAACTTTACATTATGGTCTTACATTAGCTTGCGAACATTTTTGCTACAAGGTGTAGAAAAACAGTATAAATAGAAGTTAACCCAGCTCTTACACAAACAGAGAATGCAAGTCTTCAGTCTAATTTGTTCAGTATTTAACATTCTTTGTTTAATTTTGTACTTTTCTGAAAATGCAGAGAAATACAGTTTTAAAAATCTAGTAACCACTTCTCAGTTGCCTAAGCTCATGCTGCCTAGTTAGCACTCTCTATGTTCCATCTCAATGTGTATTGTTCCTAACTCTGTCAAACCTTTTTATCTCATAGTTGTGGCTTATATAAGTATGTTAATAAATGGCTTCCTATACCCTAAGTGCTGTATGAATGACTTGTGTGGAGGCTGCCCCTCAGTTTTAAGATGTAGACACATTAATGGTGGCATGGTAGCTAGTTACCTTATCCTGAAATCAAAAATGTAGCAAGATATAATATTACAAGTTGTTCATGGTTACTGCTCAACAGTGAGCTTTATTCCATGTCTCAGAGTTGCCAGCACTTTCAGCTTTTCCACAGCATTAATAAAACATGAGCTACTGCAGGGAAGGTAAACTGTTTAATACACAGAAATACAACAGGGGTTCATATACATACAGTCAGATATCTTTGGGCAGAAAATAGTGGCTTATGAACTGGTACAGAGCACGTTTCAGGAAGGGAGGAGGAAATATATGAGGCAAACAGACCTTAGTCCTGCAGAACTACTGAGCATTGTAATATGAAGCAAGATTTTATACTCCACATAGAATGCTCCCTCTGCAAAATATATGGGAAATCCCCTATACCTAGGCAGTGGAAACAGTTTATCCCTAATTATATCATAACTGTGATTAATGAAGATGAATTTTGTTTTGTGTTCTTTTCAAATTTTGCCTGGATAACCAAGCAAAAACATAGTCTGACATTTTGTAAGATGGTGTTGCAGTACTTTTTTCAGTGTAACTAAAGCATACAACAATTCATAATGGATAGGATATGAGGATTTTTAAAAAAAAAAAAAAGGATTTGGGGTTTTTCATGGTTGAGAAATAACAAAGAAGTATATAACCAGGACACAGATCACCAATTAAAGATTATTTTCAAATGTGTATATTAAATCTTGATTATGACAGAGTATACTATTACTTTATTCTTACATTTTAAAGTTTTTTAATCATGATCAGAAGTCCTTAAAATAAAGTTCTACAATGTAACATTTGCAGGGATCACTAGCTCCAAAGTAAAGGGTCACTTGCACCTCGAAGGGAGAATGAATTCTGTCTCCACATTTCCAGTTGGCCATGAATAACAGATAGAAAGCCTAGGACTGAAAATTATTTGTTGTTGGCTTAAGCAGCCATGATGTTTATGGCTGATTATTTCTACTCCTCATGCTATGCTAGGATAATTGTTGATTAAAGTTTTGTAGATAATTGTATCAAGAAATGAATTGTGTAAATTTTCATGGCTATTTGTTTTACTCAGATGTGTTGAAAAAAAAACACAAACCACAGATACTCAGATTAAATAGAGCCCTCTACTGAGAAATGGCTGCTAGGAATTTCTTTCATGTTTTGCAGTTCTGCATATTCTGACTACCAGCAAATCTTTAATTTCAAATAATTTATCAAATTATGGAGTCCACATCAAATAGATTCTAGACTCAAGTAATTCTAAGTTTTATAGTAATTTTGCAAAATAAGTTATGTAAATTTTTAAAAATGTTCTTCCTTTTGGCTCTATACTTTCAGCATTTATAGGTCTTAAGCCAACCAAATAAATAATCTCCATCTCGCAAAGACCTCTTTAGTATCAACTATCATAATCTTACTAAGTTTGACAATAAAAGCATGTTTGTTTGGAGTACTATTTGAAATAAACATGCCTCAGTATTGCACAGAAGATGAGTGTATTATATTTACAATATAACTCTCATGTTACATTAGAAAACTTAAATGTTTTGATTGGCTACAATATAATTACAATCTTTTCAGAATGTTAAACAATTGCTCTTTACAACTCTACAACTCTGACTTAATCTACACCTAGAGGACTATACTCTGTTATTAGGACTGCTTATTGATTCTCTTATTAAATTTCTGCCAATAAAATTGTTTTTAAAGAATTGTACGTATGAACGTATGCAGTTTAACCATTGTTGATTTCTATTTTCAACATGTAGTAAACCAGATGGAGGTGGCTTGCTTGCTAAATGTTTTAGTTAATCATTTTCTGTAATTAAATGATCTCTGATGATTCAGGAAATGAAGATGTGTAATAAACTTAAGGAAATTGAACAGTCAATAACTGGAATAGATGACAATAGTTAACTACTGCATGGGGAGTTAAAAATTCCCACGCACTAATAGTATGCCTCTCCAGCCTCTGTCTCTGCTAAAGTAGTGAACATCTACAATGTGCTGAGGATGAACAGGTCCATAAAAGTAAGTGTATTCTGGGCATCTCTAGTCCATGATAGGCTAAAGCAGATTTAGTATTCAACTACAGTGGCAGACTATATGCTGCCCACAGACTTTTCTGCTACTGTCAGACCCTTCCCTCTACACACAATTTATAAACATAGGTCATGAGGGGCTTTACTAGAAACACTTTCATCTTAAACTGATGTCATCTACCTGGACTTGTGCAAAGCGTTCAACACTGACCCACACGGCATCCTTGTCTCTAAATTGTAGAGGCATCAATTTGATAGGTGGATCACTCGGTGGATAAAGAACTGGTTGGATGGCTGCACGCAAAGAGTTGTGGTCAATGGCTCAGTGTCCTGCTGGAGGTCAGTAATGAGTGGTGTCCCTCAGGGATCAGTGTTGGGACCGGTCTTGTTCAATACCTTTGCTGCTGACATGGACAGTGGGATTGAGTGCGCCCTCAGCAAGTTTGCCAATGACACCAAGCTGTGTGGTTCAGTGGATATGCTGGAGGGAAGGAATGCCATCCAGAGGGACATTGACATGCTTGTGAGGTGGGCTGATGCCAATTTCATGAAGTGCAAGGGTACACCTAGGTAGGAGCAATCCTAGGCACAGCTACAGGTTGGGCAGAGAAGAGATTCAGAGCAGCCCTGTGGAGAAGGACTTGGGGGTGGTGGTTGATGAGAAAATGAACATGAGCCAGCTTCAGTGTGCACTCACAGCCCAGAAAGCCAACTGTATCTATCCTGGGCTGCATCAAAAGGAGCGTGACCAGCAGGTTGAAGGAGGTGATCCTGCCCCTCTACTCTGCTCTCGTGAGACCTCACTTGGAGTATTGTGTGCAGTTCTGGTGTCCTCAACATAAAAAGGACATGGAGCTGTTGGAACAAATTCAGAGGAGGGCCACGAGGATGATCAGGGAACTGGACCATCTCCCGTATGAAGAGAGGTTGAGAAAGTTGGGACTGCTCAGCCTGAAGAAGAGAAGGCTGTGTGGAGACCTCATAGCATCCTTCCAGTATCTGAAGGCAGCCTATAGGGATGCTGTGGGTGGACTCTTCATTAGGGACTGTAGTGATAGGACAAGGGGTAATGGGTTAAAACTTAAACAGAAGAAGTTTAGATTGGATATAAGGAGTAAGTCCTTTACTGTGAGGGTGGTGAGGCACTGAAATGGGTTGTCCAAGGAAGTTGTGAGTGCTCCATCCCTGGCAGTGCTAAAGGCCAGGTTGGACGAAGCCTTGGGTGGCATGGTTTAGTGTGGTGTTTCCCTGCTTATGGCAGGGGGGTTGGAACTAGATGATCTTAAGGTCCTTTCCAACCCTAACTATTCTATGATTCTATGACTCTGTGATCCTGTGATTCTATGATATTGCTGAGACCATTCACACCCCTCCCCCTAGAAGAATGGAGGGCTACCAAAGTGCTGTCCTGCAGGATTTCCTGTAGACCATATATAGTAGGGAAGGAATTGGAAAAAGATGAAAGAATAACATCAGTGGAACACAAGACAAGTACTCCAGCTCTCCCAGGCATTTCCACATAATTTCATCAACAAACCAAATTTAAAAGTTTGGAAGGAACATGCATTAGTCAGGGAGCTATTGAGGAATAAAGTGTCACACAATATTTTACACATGCTAATCCAGACTTCAGCCTGGGACCAATCCCATTTTATCATGATTTCTACTTTTTAAAATACAAATATAAATTTGGATAGGCACTTCTGTTACTTATACTAATGACTTCACAGTATTTTGTGCAGTTGCTTGATATTAAAACAGACTATTTCTTTCCTAACATACCGTATGTGTGGTAGAAATAATACTAAGCTTTCCATGGACTGCTCTAACTTTGCAGTATTAATCAAGGCATATGAAAGCCATCTCATTTTAATTTTTATAAATTTGAAAATTCTAATATTCTGTAGGCAATATTGCTTTAGCAGCTCTTTCATTCCTTTCTGCTTTGAAAATATCTACCTATTAAAGAAAATTTAAAGAAAACAAATAAAATTATGATTATTAACAGTGTCAAAAATTGCCATTTATGCAAGTAATATTTACTATAAAAGCTGAAAGAAATGTGAATCAAAGAAAGAATGAAATGCATTCCTGGTTACAAACAGAAGAATATGTATATGAACTTCACTGCTGTCTTTTCCATAGCTAGATTCTGTTGATTAAGTAATCATTTGCATAAGTAATTCATTCATTTAATGATTATGAATGTCTAAAAGATACAGCTACACTGCCTCAGGAATTCAGGGTTCCTGAATAATACGGAAGCCTTCCTAGAGCTCAGAAGACACCCTATACTTTCCTGAATATCAGTCAGTTCTGTCAGCTTACACATTCACAGGAAGCACAACATGAATGTAATAGCCAGTTGTAAAATTGCCAGTGGAATATCTTCCACTGGAAAGTGCCAATTCATTAAATTATATTCACTCATAAGATCTAAGCAGCACGTATCGAGACTTCTCAAAATAATAATATAGATGGTTTGCTTTATAGGATAATTTCTTCCTGAAGGACAATGGAAATGTAAGAAATGTGGAACTATAAAAATTGTAGTGTTTCAAAACCTACTTTGATCTAATTGGACACTGAAACACATCTTGAAACACTGAAGTTTCTTACAACTCCACATTTCAAATATCCCAACTAGAGAGAAAAATGATCAAGAGTCATAATTCTGCTGGAATACTCTTTCCCTCTTTATTCATTAAAGTATATTCAGAGAATACATTCTGTGTATATACTGCTTCTGAAGAAAGGCCATTATGCTATGGTGTGCTAATGCACCACTGTTTAATCTGGCTGCATAAACAGTAAATTCCTTTCAATAGTTACAAATTTTTGTTACAAATATATTTCTGACAAATTTGGTATACCATGCTGCTTTAGCAGTGCAGATTAACTGCTAACACAAATGCACAGACTATGGCCTCTTTAGCTTCTACAGTTAGACCTGAAAGGATCTGGGAGTAATTTGGATTCATTTTGGATATCCTGTTAAGGGATTAGAAATGTATAAACTCCCCAGTTGCTTTGCTGCTTTTATGTGCTCTTCATAAAACGTTTCAAAACCAGAAGAATAGCATATTTATTATTTTTGGCTCAGTTAAACACAATAGTAATTAACATCAGCTATTAACTGTTACAAGGCTTGCAAACTACAATATGCTTATGATGTATGGCCCTTTAAACATATGCTTACTGTTATACAATGCCACCTAATCACCTGCATGAGAGCACAGACACAGAATGCCAAGATTATAGAGCCATGCTTCCAAATGGCCCCTAAGTTGTTTAAAGTTGTCTACTCCTCTAGCAAATATTGTGATTTGAAAGCTTTTCAAGTGTTATATTGTGTAAAGAGCCATTCTCAAGAAAGGAAGATGGATTCTGGGTGAACAACCTGTGCCTAGAACAGGTTGTAAATACAACATAAAGTGATTTTACAAAGGATACAAAAAATAACCAAAAATTGTGCCCAATGGGCACATTCACTCGTTAATTTTATTTCTATGCAAAAAAGATGCAATTAATTACAAATCAGTATTTATGCAGTTTTTGCTTTCTTTAAATGTGGAGTGAATTCTCCCCATAAACTAATGAACTGAAGTGAAGCCAAATAGAGACCAGCTGGCTGAATTGCTAAGTAATTTTATCCACATGATTGACTTTATGATCCTTCCACTACAGTAACAAGTCTTTATTCTCACAATCAGCATCAACCATAATTCCAAGAGGGAAAGATGATTAAAACTCTAAAGAATACAGAGGAGAGGTTTGTTTGATGTGGTACAGTGCATTCTTGCACACACTTCTTCTGTATAATAGGTGCCGAATTACAGGTCTTTATAGCCTTCAAAGTAGCACAGTGAATAGCTGCCTCAAAGACATAATAAGCAACCAATGCCTAAATAATCATTACAAATACTCCTTTAACAGCATTTAACTGTGTGGTTTTTAACCATACAAATTGGTTTTTGACAGCTTGTAACCTTTCCAAACAGTTTCCTTTGGGCATTACACCACATTCAGATTTAATTTTAACTTTTGTGTTGTCTATAATTTAATACTTTCTTTGGAGACACATAATAGATTTCAGTGGAATTGATAAATTGAAAATATATATAAAAATAATCAATTGCTGTTTTAATCTATGAAATCCTTACTCTCTGGGAGATAACTAAAATTTGATGAAACATAACAGGGGAAAAAAGGCCAAATGGTCTAGAATTCCTGAGGGTATCTGTTTTACAACAAGCAGTATTTTTTTCCTCGAATTATTTAAAGTAGGGTGCAACCAACTGAAAAAAAGAATAAAAGCAAACCCATATATAAATAAAGTATAAATTCTTTAAGGCTGTTTCAAAGAGCCACAGACTTTACATAACATAATAAATAACATCTTATAAAAGAGTTTAATGATGTATTGCAATGGGATAAAGAGCAAAGATGTACAGTAGTATCCTTTTTCCAAACAGAGCCCGTAATTACAAATCAGTAAAGATACATGACTTATGAAGAGCTAGAGGGCAAGCTTGTTTTTCAGAAAGCAGTGGAAATGTGTGAAATTAATGTGGGGGATGGTGTAACAGTATTAAGTGACCCATATTGGCTGTCATGGCCACTATCTCACTTCTGGGGAAATCATTTCCAGGAATAACATCCAGTAAATCAGCATGTAGTAGTAATCAGAACAGAAATATGTATTTCTGGCAGTCAGAATTTCTCATTTCTTTCAAGATATTCAACTATTTTTTCAGTAGATTCAAGTACTTCTCCCCAAATTTTTGAGACTATATAACAGGTAAACATGTGTGTCCAACAGATGGAAAAGTGATTTGAAACAACATAAGCATTCCCTGCTCACAAAGATACCTGTTCTTCACAGATGTTATTGAGTGGCTAGTCACATCGAAATTAACCATCATCATTGAAAGGAGTACAAATCAGATGGGCACAGAAATCTTCTGCATAGAATCAACTGAATAAGATCCTTTCCATCTCCAGAACTTTTAGTATAGTTTTCATAAATGACAGAAAAAAACAGAGTAAATCTTTAAATAAAATGTAGAAATATCCCCCTCATTATAAATCTAAGTCATCATTCTAAACTCAGTGAAGGCACATGAGCATAATATTAGAATAAAGCAGTTATGAATCAAGCAGATTCACATCTAACTTGAATCTTAGAAATGAGTTATTCCACAGTGTATTTCTGAGTAACTGAAGAAATAATGCCGTATTTCTTGATTATATATAAGATAAAAAATAAGCAGATATTCAGAATAAATGCTGATAGGGAAAAAGAGGTGACAATAGAAGAAATTATTAGGGCTAATGAAAGTGTGAGATATAAAGATCTAGAAAAATTATATGTGTGAGAAAATCATAGGTATTCTGTTATTTTCTGAACAGCATTTGATGATTTACTAATACTCTAGTCCTTCTGGGTGGTGGGTTTGCATTTTGTTTTGTTGTGGCCGTTGATATTTTGTATGTTTAATTGTCTTGTTTCTTTTTTTTTCTTTTTTTTT
>NDXB01007730.1:866-27625 GCA_002631895.1 Agapornis roseicollis | reverse complement strand
AAGTCTTTGTGATGTCATTTAACCACTGATTTAGAGAAGAAGGCTGAAAGCTTTATCATAACCAGGCTGTGCTGTCAGCTCTCCATATGGAGCCACAACCTAGCCCATATTGCTCAGACAGAAACTCCAATCATGGGAAGGGGGCAACTGGGAAGAGGAATTCAATAGTTCACTTCTTGCCTTTTCCCCCTTTAATGCTAGCCTGCAGCATTCAGCCCCTGATGAAATAATAGCTTAAGATTTGTCTCTTCTCAGTTCCTCTCTGTGTGTACTTACACACACACCCACTTATCAATGGTATCATAACTGCAGAGATAGCACTGCAGAAGTACACATGCAGCAGCAGATAGGCCTATGTAGAATTGCAGATAAATGACAGATTCTGCCAATTCTATGTATTTACCAATGTGTATATATATATTTTTGTACCATAAACTCGTATTATTTGAGATAGGCTCTACCTAAGTAGCTGCAGATCAGCTTATCTTTAGACACCAAGTGTGTGATTCAGTTTTCAGTCTAAGTATTAAGTAGAAGTGGAAAGAAACAGGACAAAAAAGTGATGAAAAAGGAGAACTAACAGAACTGCAATATAACATTCACCTGCTGGCCAGTGACTATGGAGAGGAAGTAAGAGAGAAGGAAGAAAGGGCCTGGTGAAGAGATGTAGGTACTTAGTGCCTTTGTCTTTCCCAAGAGATCCATCACCTGGGAGAGGTATCCCTGAATTTGCCCCTAGGCAGCACCATACAATCATTCAACTGGGAGAAAGAAACAACCTATTAATCCCTGAAAGCCTCCATCCAGCAGTGAGCATGAAGCAGTCCTCCAGCACAGTGGAGATACTAAAGGGATATGATGTTGGACCTATAAGAAGGGGACTGAAGAAACAGAATACCAAATACAGAATGTATCGAAGCAATAGATTAACAATGAGAAGCAAATTCTCAACTCCTCCTACCCCCTCCACAAGCGTCTGACAGTATTTAGCAAAACTAGCTGAAAACTGAAGTCATGCATAGCTTGAGGATGCTCCAGTGAAAAGGCCCAGCTTAAATCAGCCTAAACTGTGGACCCCACGTATCTCAGTTTCCTGAGGAAAAAAACATGGATTTGGTTTGAGGTTTAAATTAAAGCAAAAGAAAAGAAAACCTTCTGTGGTTCCTTACCCATTTAATTCATCCCTACCTTAGGATCACGGTATGATATACTGAAAAGTAATGGATTTACAGCTCAATAGAAGATGTATTCAACATGAAAGAAGCACAGACACTTGATCTCAATCCACAAGGCTCTTCATCAATCTTTGGCTTTACAAAGCCTTGTGTTGACCGCAGAGTAGTGTCTGAACGAAGTCAAGAAATGTTAATCAGAAGCTAATCATGTGCCTCACATTTACCCCTCTTGCTGCTCTCTCTTTCACCTCCTCCTTTTTCTATGACCTCTAAGAGCTGAGGACCCAAAAATTAAGCTAATGAGGAAAAAGGAGGATTGAAGTCACGCAAGAAAAGGCAGGCTTGGAGAAAAAGGATGTTTCCTTCCATTAATCCCATCCTCTGAACAGAAAGCGGCCACACAATTAATTCTTTGCTGATGAGAGCTGACACACGCTGGAAAAACTGAGGTGGCCTTCTCAGAGCGGGGCCAAGTTTCCAGTCTCGTTTGGAAGGCTCTTTGATAAAGATGGAAAGAAAAGGACTGCAGCTCATGCCAAATGCAGCCCTTCAGGGAGACCTCAAATCCACTTCACCCCGGGGAATGGAAGCAAGATCAGTGGTGCCCATAGTGCAGCAAGACCAGTAGTACCAATTGTTCTAGGCCAGGCTGGATACAGGGGCTTGGAGCAACCTGCCCTACTGAGAAGTGTGCCTCCACATGGCAGGGGTTGGAGCTGCTGATCTTAAGGTCCTGTCCAAATCAAGCCATTCTGTTATTCTATGTTCTATGACATTATGAGGAGTGTTGCCAGGAGATGCCAACACCGTTTCAGTTCACAAAGGGAGAAACAAGCCTTGGAAGCAGAAATTAAGGGGAAACACAACAAACATGTGTCTCAATCCAGCTGGGACAGTGGTTTACTGTTATGATTTGTGGGTCTACCTAAATTTGAAAGTACCCATTTTAAAGCTGGTTACATCCTAAGTTTGACTATAATCCTCTATTTACAGAGATACAGAGAACACATCTATTTCCCAAACAGGGTTTCTTCAGCAGTAAAGACTTTTATGAAGACCAAACCATCACACATTCAACAAATCAGAATGAAGAACTAAGATTCTTGAACCTATTCACAGCTCTGGTGCCCTCAACATAAGAAGGAAATGGAGCTCTTGCTCCATGTCCAGTGGAGGCCACGAGGATGAGCAGGGGCTGGAGCACCTCCTGTATAGAGCCAGGCTGAGAACACTGGGGCTGTTGAGACTGGAGAAGAGAAGCTGCGTGGAGACCTCAGAGCAGCTTCCAGTGTCTGAAGGGGGCTGCAAGGATGCTGGAGAGGGGCTCTTCATCAGGGACTGCAGTGACAGGACAAGGGGTGATGGGTTCAGACTGGAACAGGGGGAGTTCAGGTTGGAGCTAAGGCAGAAGCTGTTCCCTGTGAGGGTGCTGAGGCACTGGCACAGGGTGATGGCCCAGAGAAGATGTGAATGCTCCATCATAGAATCATAGAACAGTTTGGGTTGGAAAGGACCTTAAGGTCATCCAGATCCAACCCCCCTGCCATAAGCAGGGACACCTCACACTAAACCATGGCACCCAAGGCTTCATCCAACCTGGCCTTGAACACTGCCAGGGATGGAGCACTCACAACCTCCCTGGCCAACCCATTCCAGTGCCTCAGCACCCTCACAGGGAACAGCTTCTGCCTTAGCTCCAACCTGAACTCCCCCTGTTCCAGTCTGAACCCATCANCTCAGCACCCTCACAGCAAAGAATTTCTTCCTTAGATCCAATCCAAACCTCCCCTGTTTCAGTTTGAACCCGTTCCCCCTTGTCCTGTCACTGCAGTCCCTAATGAAGAGCCCCTCCCCAGCATCCCTAGAGGCCCCCTTCAGATACTGGAAGCTGCTCTGAGGTCTCCACGCAGCTTCTCTTCCCCAGGCTCAACAGCTCCAACTTTCATAGCCTGTCTCCATACAGGAGATGCTCCAGCCCCTGCTCATCCTCGTGGCCTCCTCTGGACTTGTTCCAACAGCTCCATGTCCTTTTGATGTTGAGGACACCACAACTGCACCCAATGCTCCAGGTGAGGTCTCCCGAGAGCAGAGCAGAGGGGCAGGATCAGCTCCTTGGCCCTGCTGGGCACGCTCCTTTGGATGCAGACACAGGGGCTTGGAGCAAGCTGCTCTAGTGGAAGGTGCCCCTGCTCATGGCAGGGGCTGGAACTGGATGAGCTTTAACGTCCCTTCTAACACAAACCAGGCTGGGATTCTATGAAACTGTCGCTTGAAAGCCAGATAATTACCAAATTCCTACAGGGACAACCCAAGCAAACACAAGCCGGAGTTAAGAGGATGGCCAAGATTCTCCTCACTCTGCAGACCCCGTGGTCACGGGACTAAAAACTCCCTTGGCACTTGGAAATGAAACCAGGCACATTTTCACACCAGGCCAGATGTGCACACAGTAGCACTTGTCTTCATACAAGCTCTTGAGAGCAAAAACCAGGGCTAACATTCCTTGCATTTTTCCACACTTTCTGTTCAAATAAAGCCCCCAGTGGATGGCAATGAAAGACTCCACAGGGATGAGAGGAGGTTGAACAGGCCCCAGAAAATCGATTTCCAACTGCTGTTTTTGTTACTTAGACTTAAGAAAAGACCCAAACACAGACAGGATTGTAACTTAGAGCTATTGAGAGCCCAGAGGCAGAACGTACAAGTCAGCAGCATCGAGTGAACTATTAAAAATATCAATTTATAGACAGGGACATTAAATACTTTTATATTTAAGCTTTTTGCTTGTACAGTATAAATGGCAACTGGATATAATTTTCATGGCCTTGATAAGGCAGAAGCTTGTAGCCTACACAACCAAATGATAATGCAACTTTGGAATGGAAATTTAAACTCCAAAAGGTAATTTTCCATTGACAGTGCTCACTGATGCATGAATTATACTCTGAGGGACGCGTAAATAGGATTTGTTTGATTGCTTTATCATCCCTCCATTACAGCAAATCTTCTAAAGCAGTGGGAGACATCATAGGGCTGTTTGTAGATTCCTTGTTTGAAGACACAGTGGGGGTAAAATTGTATCACTCCTATGGAGGAGCAGGGCCTGACCATGAAATCATAATTAATGCCATAACAATCTACTTATGAGTCTCTGAAGCAGCCAGGATGGGGATAAATTAGAAGCAAAATATTGTTAGCATTTATTTAAATTGAATTAAAAAAAGCCTGACATGACAGGAACCATATTACAGGCTAATAAGGGATTAGCTGAAGCAATTACAGCAAAGGAGGGGGTTTTTCCAATGATGCAAAAAGACAGAAGCTTTCTGGAGATCACTGCTTTGAAGCCAGAGCTCCGAATTCTCCTGAGTAGCCTGAGACCTGCCAATGGTTGTGGCTTTCATAGAGCGATTTGTGTTGGAAGGGACCTCAAAGCTCCTCCAGCTCCAACCCCTGCCACGCACAGGCAGGGACCCCTTCCACTGGAGCAGCTTGCTCCAAGCCCCTGTGTCCAACCTGGCCTCCAGCACTGCCAGGGATGGGGCAGCCACAGCTTCTCTGGGCCATCACCCTGGGCCAGCGCCTCAGCACCCTCACAGGGAACAGCTTCTGCCTCAGAGCTCAGCTCAGTCTCCCCTGTTCTCCCAGGTTCAAGCCATTGCCCTTGGCCTGGCCCTGCAGGCCCTGGGATATGAGGATTTTCTGAGTTATACCCAAGTTTGCATGAATGACAACAGAATTATCACCTTCTAAGAGCTTGATCTACATCTTCTAAGATAATGGTGGAGCAACAGAGGAGCACGACTGAAGAAGACCTGCAGGAACATCCTTGAATGTTATAAAGTCCCTGACAAATAACCTTTGAGAAAGGCTGGAAATGGAAGAAATTGGGAGATGTTCCTCCATGGCACCAGGAAACTGTGTCCCTTCCACTTAGCTGCAGTATCCACACAGGCAGAGCACAGAAGGAGTGACAGTCCTGCTTCATGGCATACAGGGCAAGGCCACGTTAGCTGTCAACTTCCATCTCATATATTCATAGTTAATTCTGGCAACCGATTTCAATTAGGGCAAGGAGAGGGGAGGGAGCTCTTCTGTCCTTCACGTTGCTAGACATGTATTAGGAATGACAGCCTATGATTGCTGTCGACAGCATCTAATTAACTGTCATTATAAAACACATGTCAAAGCCTGGGGCCTGTGCTGGATCCGCTCTCTAATTTAGGTCTGGAATGTTAAAAATCCCCTTGAAACAAACTGGGGAATGAATTTTATTGTCTTATGAAACATTCCCAACCCTTCCCCCCATTCCTAAACCCTCCCTCCTCTTTGGTACTCGATATTTGGAAGAATCAATATTTGGAAGAAATGATAGATTAAAACTGTTTCTTTTCTTCCTCCTTACTGTAGTCAGCCTTAAAGAGAAGGATTAGAGCACAAACAGGACATGAAAGTGGAAGCTGTCTGCAGAACTATGAGACGACAAACGAAACCATTACACCTGAACAACCACAACCTTTACTTGTGGCACTGATTTTTTTCTGTAGTGCCCTGCACAGACCATAGATCTCTTACTGTATTATATTAATGAGAGCAAGCATGAATCAATCCACCTCTGTTTCTGCAAGCACTATGTGCATGGAGAAGCACAGTGGAGGAGCTGGTGACGCTTAGCCCTTTACCTCACAGCATAAGGCAACTGCTGGTACGGAACCTGGCATGAAATTGGTGGGGTAAAAGGGAAGGGACACGTGCAGCAATGGGGATCTTCATGTTTCCTTCCACACAACTTGATACAAGCAGTTTATTGTGGATTGGCAAGGGGCCTACAAGGATGCTGGAGAGGGGCTCTTCATCAGGGACTGGAGTGACAGCACAGGGGGTGATGGGATCAAACTGAAACAGGGCAAGTTCAGGTTGGAGAGAAGGAAGATCTTCCCTGTGAGGGTGCCCAGGGACGTTGTGAGTGCTCCATCCCTGGCAGTGTTCAAGGCCAGGGTGGACACAGCCCTGGGTGCCATGGTTTAGTGTGAGGTGACCCTGCTTATGGCAGGGGGGTTGGGACTGGGTGATCTTAAGGTCCTTCCCAACCCCAACTATTCTACGACATGCAAGCAACCTGCTATCTCTACCCACTTTTGGATGCAAGACCAAGAATGCCGTGACTCTATTGATGTAACACTCAAGTATGACACCTATTGGAATGCCAGGAGTCGAGATCAGCCAGACTTCATTTAGAACCTTTTTTAGGGATGAACCTGTTTACAAGTGGCATTTCTTGATGCATCTGGGAAATGTATTTTGATGTTGGAGCCCACCTTAGTTTTAACAGCACAACCTGCTTGGAGAAACACAGGCATCTGTGGAGTGTATGGGATGTTACTGCCACAATCACAGACAAATTCCATAGTCTGGAATTGCATTCTCTCAGCTTCATTTTTCAGAGGAACCACTCATTTTCCCTCAAGGCTGCACAGTGCAGACCTTCCTATTCCAGTCACAAATCAGAGCCACCGAAAAGAAATGAAGAACTGGTTATTCCCAGCAACACGAGAAGGTTAGGAAATGATCTGCACTGTGAAGGCTGGCCAATTTTGGAATGAGATGCTCCAAACCCCCACAATCCATGAGTATTTCTCAATTTAGCCTTCTTTCTCTATCCCTGAGGTAAAAATGGACCAGGTAAAAATGGACCAGTGAGAACAGTGTCATTAAAGGAAGTTATGACAATGCAACAAGAAGTGAGCAGAAAACAGCTCTTAGTATTAAAGTCTTATTGCCATAATCTAAAGGTTCTATGTCATCACTGCCTTCAATAACTAGATTTTCTCTAACTCTGCTTAAGCAGCTACAACACACATCACATGGGACCAATAGGATAACGAACCCTCAAACTAGTTATCATTTCCCTCAAGGTAAAACTGAGCTTTTGCCTTGTGGAAATGCAGAGAATTCACCCAAATGAGCTTTCTTTAACGGAAATGTTCACTGCTTTCCTGGATCCACAGGCTGGAGCAATGGGCCATAGCAGAGCAGTGCGCTTCAGGTGGTTGCAGCCTGACTCAGGAAGGGAATGAAAGTCAGCCGCAGCCTCCGGGCAGAAAGCAAGATCCAATCTATGGGAAGTATCAACTCAGGGGATATCACGGAGTCCATTAATCATTAAAGCATGAAGTTCCCTTGCTCCGTATCTCCAGCATTTGTAAATAGAGTATACTGCTATAGTTAAAGCTCGATATAAAAGCAGCTGTAGTGCCCCAAGGGCTGATACCGAAAGCCCGATTTCCCTATCTGCAATCTCTCAGGTTTAGCACTTCTCCGAACAGTATTAGGACAGACACTATCCTTTCACATCTGGCCCTGCAAAAGAGCCTTGCAAACTCCCTGTTCTCAAGGCAGAAGCCCAGAGATCTCTCACACCTTTCAGAGCTGTGACTGAAATGTACTTCCATCCCCTCCTGCTTGCTGAAGATACCACATAAAGGATGGTCTCACTGTGGGACCACCCCAAGGCATCAGTGCCCTGGGCTGAAGTACCTCATAGATGCAGATACCAGTAGGCAAGATGTTAATTTAGAGGTGTATATGTAAAATAGGGCCAAGAACAGAGCAAATAAAGGTTCCAGAAGTGCTTTACACAGGGTAGTGTGCCTAAAGCCTTCATGTTAATTCAGCCTCTCCTTAAAAGCTGAGTCCTTCCATGTTTAACTGTTTATATCATGCTAATGGAAGGAAGGGAAGTAGTATTTAGATAAGGCATGGAAAGTAAGAAATGCTATACCTGGAAGAAGGCTTTAGGCTTTGAAAATACAAGCAGGAGGTTTGGTCCCAGGACAGGTAAGGACCACATGGACCCACTGGGAGTTTTAATTTCTGGAAACTAGCAGATCAGATGGCATTTTTATCTACCTTTTGCATTCTGTTCTCTGAAATGCATCTCTCTGCTTCCTCTTCACAAGCCTGACTCATGCTGCCTCACTCAGACATTTCACTTGACAGCTGACTCATGTATTTACTAATTTTACCCCTTCCATTTAACTTTATTCTCTGTCTTTTCTGCTATTCCCAAATGAGCAAAAACCTCCAAGTCTAAAACATTTCCCCTCTTTCACTAAATACACGGCATCAAAACTGAGCTCTCCTCAATGCAAAGCAAAGATGCAACACAAAAGCCACGGACACACCAAAGCTGACTGGGTTTTTGTAACCGGCTTCAGAGGAAGGAGGATTTCAAAGCCAAACTCTGGTTCTGCACCCCAATTTGAAGCACAGGAGTGCCACCGGTAGCTGTGATTTTTATCCTGACTGGGAAGAGAAAGAAAATGCCAGCCCTCTTGAGAGCTTTGGGAAGTGCCATGGGTGAGAGGGATGTCTAGTTCAGCAAGTCAGTCAAGTGGCGTGCAGGCTTGGGATGGCTGTGAGCAGTTCTGACATGGCTACTGCCTGCTTTGACACTTGTCACTGCATTGTGAGGGTAACATCAGCAAGTATCCAAAGAAAACTCTGTCATCTTTATTTAACCTTTACTTAACCGAAATGATGGAACCCCAGCCTGGTTTGGGTTGAAAAGGACCCTGACACTCCTCCAGCTTCAACCCCTGCTCCCACGGGCAGGGACCCCTTCCACTGGAGCAGCTTGCTCCAAGCCCCTGTGTCCAACCTGGCCTCCAGCACTGCCTGGGGCAGCCCAGCCACAGCTTCTCTGGGCCATCACCCTGGGCCAGCGCCTCAGCACCCTCACAGGAANCACTGCCAGGGATGGGGCAGCCACAGCTTCTCTGGGCCATCACCCTGGGCCAGCGCCTCAGCACCCTCACAGGAACAGCTTCTGCCTTAGCTCCAACCTGAACTCCCCCTGTTTCCGTCTGAACCCATCACCCCTTGTCCTGTCACTGCAGCCCCTGATGAAAAGAAACACTGAAATACTCTCATCCCCTTTTCCAGGAGCACAAAGGGACTAAGTGGGCAATCTGATGCTCGCCACACAACCTGTGTGTGAAAATGTCTTGCTGTAAAGGAGAACCCTCAAATGCATGAAGTCTGTCTGGGGAACCAGGTTCACATCTCTGAGATGCTCCTGGTGCAGGAAGGCAAGGGTACTGCCTTATGACTGCGACAAAGATGCCCAAGGTCATTCACAGCCCTTCTGAGCAGTTCTCATTAATGTTCCTATTGATTCCTTCACTTCTCTATTTTTTACTGTTTTGTGTTCTTCCATTTCTGTATTTTCCCCTGTGATTTGAAATGACAACATCTAACAGCAGACCAGTGCCCTTCACTGCCTATGGAGAAGTGAATCACTCATTTATTTAAAATGCTTATTCCCCAGTAGATGAACAAAGGTGATTATAAACAGGAAAGATGGAAAAGAAAAAAATCACTGCTCAGCATTTGAGCACATGGGAAGGAAACACTCTGCAATTCTTTCTGGGTTTACTACTCTATTCCAAATAGATCGCAGTCACAGGCCAGCATTCAAACACGAGATTAACACTGCTGCAACCGGACAGATGTAACCATGAGCAAAGTTGTGTTTTAAACCATCCTGCTGTTGATTCTGTGCATGGTTAAAAATGGCTAGCTGCAATTAGTGCATATTGAAGAACAGAAAGAGCCTCCGAGTAATCTGCAGTAGGAGCTCAGGAGTGTTTGTATTACACCTGCCCAGTTTCATTTCACTGATTCCAAAGACATGGAAAAGCCCCATAAGCTCACTGCACTCATTAATATTCTGCTCCTCCACTGATAAAAGTTCTCATTCAATGGCACATTTGGCCTTGAGAAATGCACACAAGCATCCCTAACCCTTCTTGGGATGAGGACACATCCCCTCTATCTTGTTCCTACATACTGGCCATGTTTATATTTTGCTTTAGAAGAATTATTCTTTCCATCTGCTCCTACTGCGTTACTCCATTGAGTTGCTTCTTTCTTACTGCTTTCTGGAGGTTCTCCGCTTAAATACATTCATAAACTGTGGTTCACTGATTCCTCTCAGTACTCAACACATTCTGCAGTATTGATCAGCAGCTCATTGCTCAAATAAGAAACAACCTACACAAGTCAATGCGATAGAGCAGTAAATGTGCCAGATACATAGAGAGACGACACATATGGGAGTGGGTGTATGTACATACACAAACTCTACCCATGTTGTGCAGCATCTAGTCACCTAGTTGTAGAAACAATTAGACACTTGGTTATTAGCTTCCTTACTGGATGTGATTAAAGACATTTATGTTATCACACTCCTTTCAGTTTTAGGGACTACATATCAATTCACAGATCAAAAGTAGAGCTAATGGGCATAGTATTAAAACCCAAATAGGTCCCTGGCTGTATCACATCTGGATAGTACTCTACATTTTAAAATGTAATTAAGGGCTTGGTGAAAGGGCAGAAGTTCCACTGGGTTACATTTCTCTAGCATGAGATAGTAGTTTCCTTCCAAAGCTTCACAACAAAGAAGACAAATGCACTTTTTCTATGTTAGATGGCAAAAGGTCTTGGTGGGTGATGAATAGCAGACCCATCCAAGTCTGTAATCCAGTAAGGAAAAATCACAGAATCCCAGACTAGTTTGGGTTGGAAGGACCTTGACATCACCCAGTTCCACCCCCTGCCACGCACAGGCAGGGACCCCTTCCACTGGAGCAGCTTGCTCCAAGCCCCTGTGTCCAACCTGGCCTCCAACACTGCCAGGGATGGGGCAGCCACAGCTTCTCTGGGCCATCACCCTGGGCCAGCGCCTCAGCACCCTCACAGGGAACAGCTTCTGCCTTAGCTCCAACCTGAACTCCCCCGGTTCCAGTCTGAACCCATCACCCCTTGTCCTGTCCCTGCAGTCCCTGATGAAGAGCCCTCTCCAGCATCCTTGTAGCCCCCTGCAGACACTGGAAGCTGCTCTGAGGTCCCCACGCAGCTTCTCTTCTCCAGGCTGAACAGCCCCAGTGTTCCCTCCGCCTCTTGTCATATGTCTCAGTGCTGAGGTACAAATCAAACTCTTCCTCAGAAAGCCCACAGAATCAATAATTTAATTTAACTAGAAAGTGTGTGGCTTTTCTGGGAAGAATTACACTGCTGATGGTGTTAAGCGAATAATAATTAACGCAAGTACATACAGCTCTAATTAGCAAGGAATTTAATTAAACAAACACGCCAACATAACAAGATGCATAACAAAGTAATTGGACTGTGTATTGTCAACGTGGTCTTTAATACTTCAAAGTTTTTACACAGTGATCATAATGCAATTTTCAGTCACTGGGTACACAAGAGCAGCAAACGAGGCTCTACTCAGCCCTGCTGAAATCACAGACTGCCCGAAAGCCAAAGCGTGTCAGAGATGACTGCACTGTCTGCTGAATGCCTGCATCATAGAATCACAGAACAGCTAGGGTTGGAAAGGACCTTAAGATCATCCAGTTCCAACCCCCTGACATGGGCAGGGACATCCTCAACATCAAAAGGACATGGAGCTGTTGGAACAAGTCCAGAGGAGGCCACGAGGATGAGCAGGGACTGGAGCATCTCCCATACAAAGACAGGATGGGAAAGTTGGGGCTGTTGAGGCTGGGGAAGAGAAGGCTGCATGGAGACCTCAGAGCAGCCTCCAGTATCTGAAGGGGGCCTCTAGGGATGCTGGGGAGGGGCTCTTCATTAGGGACTGCAGTGACAGGACAAGGGGGAATGGGTTCAAACTGGAACAGGGGAGGTTTAGATTGGATCTAAGGAAGAAATTCTTTGCTGTGAGGGTGCTGAGGCACTGGAATGGGTTGGCCAGGGAGGTTGTGAGTGCTCCATCCCTGGCAGTGTTCAAGGCCAGGTTGGATGAAGCCTTGGGTGCCATGGTTTAGTGTGAGGTGTCCCTGGTTATGGCAGGGGGTTGGAAAGGGATGATCTTAAGGTCCTTTCCAACCCTGACTATTCTATGATTCTATAAACCATGTCACCCAAGGCTCTGTCTAACCTGCCTTGAACACTGCCAGGGATGGAGCACTGCTCCATCATCATGCCCAGTCCCTATGACCTGGAGGAGATGTACTGAAATCTTAACAGGGTTGGCTTTCACAATTAACCAGACTCATCAGGGTTGGAATGGGGTGAACTCTGGAGATCATCCAGTCCATCCCCTTGCCAAGGCAGGGGCACACAGAGCAGGTTACATAGGAACATGTCCATGGTGGGTGTGGGATGTCTCCAGAGAGGGAGACTCCACAACCCTCCTGGGCAGCCTGTGCCAGTGCTCTGCCACCATCAACATAAAGTTCCTCCTCAGGCTGAGGTGAAGCTTGCAGTGTTTTAGTTTATGGCCATTGCTCCTCATCCTGTCACAGGCCACCACTGGAAAGAGTCTGGCACCATCCTCCTGGCACCTGCCTTTGAGATACTGATCTGCATTGATGAGATCTCCTCTCAGACTTCTCTAGAGTAAACAGGCTCAGTTCCTGCAATCTCTCCTCATAAGAGAGATGCTCCAAACCCCTGATTATCCTTATGGCCTCCACTGGACCCTCTCCAGTAGTGCCTTGCTCTTCGTGTCCTGAGGAGCCCAGATCTGGACACAGTGCTTCAGATGCGGCTTCACCAGGGTTGAGTAAACTCCAAGCACTCACTAATATCTGAAGGGACATCCTGACCATCAATGCAGGTAGAGCTCCTCTACAAGGGAGAGAAAATCCATGGGCAGCAAAATCCCATTTCCTCCACACCAGTTTCATCCTCATTGTTAAACTGCAAGGTGCACAGCTATAGGGCTATACTTTTCTCCTGAAGAATTCCTAAAGCTACATGATAGGAAAGAGGAGTTTTGCCTCTGTCTCCACTTTAGCATTTCCAGCCACAGAACAGATATTTTTAATCAGTGTACACAGAAATTGAAGGGGAAAAGCATACGAAGAAACGCTATGTTCTGCAGAGTACTTTATGACCTAACAAGTAGGGATGAGTCATGGGAATCTTTGAGACCAATCTGCAATACCCAGTCTGCATCAGTTAATATCTGTTACGAGTCTGGTCCAGAAGCTCCAGCAGAAGCGTTATTAGGCAGCCTAATTAAATCAATTCATCAGTGTAACTCTGCAATGGTTGGCCTGCTTCCAGCAGGGCTCCTTGGAGCATCCCTGCTTCATTCTTTCTCTCTTCCCGAATTTGGGAGGTAAACAACAACAGCACTGTTAATTTCCTTCCTAACACTTTACAGTCAGTGAAGGTTGAAGCCCCGAAGGGTTTTCTTCTTAATGTTAAACTCGCTCCTTATCAATCCCATTCTCAGCCTGAACGCCGCTATTCTGCTCTTTATTATTTCTTCATTTATTACTTGCATTACCGTAGTGCCTGGAGGCTTTGGAGTGCACTTAGTGGGGCTTTCTTCTGCCCTTCTTTTCCTCCTTTCTCGATAACAAACTGAAATATCAGCCTTCCCATTGGCATCAGATTCATTGAACAAGGACTCCAGGAACTCCGTGTGTAATTTGGTCCAGCAGACACCAGGCTTTTCTCAAGGTGCTAGTGATGTTTTACCACAATAGGATGTTTTCTATTACTGCATGTCACAACGCAAGCACTTGCTTGTCAAAGATATTGACATCTGCAGCAGGAAAGCTGCTGCTACTTATTGCTAAGCTTGTTTCTCATGTTTTGATTGCCACATGTATCATGTCAGCGTCTCCTTTTGTGATTAAAGGCATCAGAGAATCTGTAGGCAATTTAATGAAGTTGTAAAAAGCTGCTGACATTAAGGGCTACTGTACATGACTATAAGCATGCTGAGTTACAACACACCAGAGAACTGAAGCAAGAGATAGACACACTTATCTGAAAGCCAAAGACTCTGGAAATTGCTGGTTTAGTTGTGTTGAATGTTACATCTATAGAATCCCAGTAAGGCTGGGTCTTAACATGCTTCATCACCAGGAAACAACACTGGTCCTAAAGAATGTGGTTCTAAGGTGTTCAAATGAAGAAATGGTACTGAGAAGCAAACTTAGGTATGAGCTCACTGCTTGGTCACTGGCAACGTATATTTAGAGCCATGCAAATTCATTTCTCCATGGTAGTGAGGTCAGCTGCTTGCACTTATCAACGGGTACAAGCAGATGAGCTGGTCTGCTCCAAGTTCACATAACCCTACGCTAAGCAGCCCACACACAGCCAGGGGAAAAGAGGAACAGTAGTATTACATAGGAACACAGAATGGCCTGGGTTGGAAGGAAACTTTAAAGCTCATCTAGTCCAACTTCCCCTGCCACAAGCAGGGACATCTTCCATTAGAGCAGCTTGCTCCAAGCCCCAACCAGCCTAACCTTGAATGTTGCCAGGGACTGGGCACCCTGTGCCAGCGCCTCAGCACCCTCACAGGGAACAGCTTCTGCCTCAGAGCTCAGCTCAGTCTCCCCTGTTCTCCCAGGTTCAAGCCATTGCCCTTGGCCTGCCCCTACGGGCCCTTGGCCCAAGCCCCTTTCTCTCCAGGTTCCCTGCAGCCCCTTTAGGCCCTGGAGCTGCTCTCAGGTCTCCCCTTCAGGAGCCTTCTCTCCCCCAGGCTGCCCCAGCCCAGCTCTCTCAGCCTGGCTCCAGAGCAGAGCTGCTCCAGACTTTGTGGCCTCGCTCCAATGTCAATGTCTTTGGCTGGATTAAAGTCAGAAAGAACCCCAAACAAACCAACCAACCCCCCCCCAAGTCCCATCTCATAACATGACCATCCTTTCCATGCCATATCCTTGTATCTTTACAACTAGACCCATTCACTGAAGCTGGGGCATTATCACAACCTACACTTAGAATGCTCAATTCATTTCAGGGTGAAGTATTCTCAGCATTTGATAGTGATGCATATTTCAAAAGCATAAAAAAAGGCTGTAAAATGGAGTCTGTGAGGAAGGAAAGCTTAAAGGAATTTGGTCTGGGGGAAAATAATAAGTCTTGCAAAAATACCTCCTAAAGAATGATATATTAAAAAATAGAGAAAGGTTTCATTTTAGATGATGTATGCAGACCTCCTCAATAGCAGAAGTAAGTTTGACTATATAAATGCAGGTGCAGCTATTTAATCAATGCTGTCTTCTAGGGAAACCTCTCCAATTAAACAAAACCAGCAGCAGAAATAGAATAGAAAACTCATTTATCCTTTCTCAGCTGCAGCAGGTAAGACATTCCAAAGTCCAAGTGGGTTATTCAGCATTAGCATTAGACCGAGATTCAACCTCTACCAGTCTGATGGAAATAGAACCTTTGGAGGATGTTTTCTTCCCTCCCTCCCCCTAATCCTATCCTATAGAGCTAAAAAGGCTAAACAGAACTTAAGATCATTGCGCATGAAAGATTCTTTTTGGGAATACACACTGGATCTATACTCAAACAGTTTGGCTCAGGCACAGGTTCAAATGGACCCCAATGTCAGTGTTGTTGACAGCACTGAGAAACTGTGACACACAGCCCCAATCCCAGAGCAACCTGTACACAGTAATGGCAACCTGTGAAGCAGACAGGGCTGTCTCTACCCAGCTCTACCCATAGCAGCCTTCCAATATCTGAAGGGAGCCTACAAGGAACCTGGAGAGATAGGACAAGGGGTGATGGGTTCAGACTGAAACAGGGGGAGTTCAGGTTGGAGATGAGGCAGAAGCTGTTCCCTGTTTTCAGGTGCTGAGGCGCTGGCCCAGGGTGATGGCCCAGAGAAGCTGTGGCTGCCCCATCCCTGGCAGTGTTGGAGGCCAGGTTGGACACAGGGGCTTGGAGCAAGCTGCTCCAGTGGAAGGGGTCCCTGCCCGGGGCAGGGGTTGGAGCTGGATGGGCTTTAAGGTCCCTTCCAACCCAAACCAGGCTGGGATCTGTGATTCTTGGCCTGGGGTTGCCCTCTCCAGTTTCTGGCTGGGCAGTGCAGCTTGCGCAGGTGCATCCCCTCCACACCAGCCTTCTTTCACTAACAGAAAAACCAGGCAAGCTTCAAGTTTTACTTTACTCCTGCAGAAGAGGTTTCTGTTCCTGTTGACAGCTTCCCCTTCACACCTTCTTTGCAGACAGGTAATCAGCATCAGTCACAGCTCTCACAGGGCGAGTTTCCAATGGGTCCAGCTTAACAATATTAACACTTCTCAATAATACTTCATTAATTTCCTAACGAAAACATTTCCTAGATCACCTTTTTCACAGCTCAGGGTGTCACCTTGTCGAAAACACACCACGTCTTTCTTCTCCTCCCTGGTTTTTACCTGGCCACATCCTCCATAACACCCTTTTCTTCTCACTTCTCCCTTCAAAGGTACTGCAAGAAATTCTGCGCTGCTTAAAGCAGAGCAATAACATGTTATTACCTTCAAGAACTTACAGCAGAATCGAATCTTCTTGGAAACAATCTAATACTGAAGCCAGGATCCACTCCCTGCCCTGTGAAAGAACTATATAGGGGAAGAAAGACCAACCTCAGCTGTGCTAAACCAGGCTGTTAACGCTTTCTTACCCTCTTCCTCATAGTGGGAGAAATCTCTGATGGGCAATTTAACCCAGGTATGTTCAAGAGAATGGACAATATGTTTCTGGGAATGCACTTTGCCTTTTGTTCTACCTCTTGTAAGTAAAGAGATAACCATTGAATGGGACACAAGGCTTTTTCTCCGGATAAAGACATGTGATGCAATAGATGGGAGCAGAAGAAATCCAGCTACACCAGTGTGAAAGGTTTCACATAATGCATTAGTAAAAGCCTTAATACATTATAAACCCACCGTTTACTGCTCAGCTTGCACTAAGGTTTTTAACTGAAGACTGTTGAGAAACATTACCAAGTAAATGCCATAGGGGTGTGATGGATAAAATACAAATACATTAACTTTTACAGTATTTCCCTATTTCTAGTCTTGCTAAACAATAGCCGTTTAGGATTTTTGTAAAGACATGGGAATTTGCAAGGAATTGTGCTTAACAAGCTTGGTGACATCTAAAAACCTGTGCTGGGGGTTGGATCTGGATGATCTTAAGGTCCTTTCCAACCCAAATCATTCTGTGATTCTATGCTAATGCATGCAATTACCCTAGTACTTACTTTCAGTTCTGGCCTAGGTGGGACTGAGCCCATCTGCAATCTCTTCTGTATCCCCACTTGGAGGGAATTATCAGCCAATGCCCCTGCAAGGTGTGATGAGTGTGGTACTGGACTGCACAGAGCCATTAACCACAGTTGCAAAGCGTGTTAAAGAATAGCCAGTGTACCATATAGTGCCAGAAGGCAGCTCCTTTTATGTCCTCTATAAAAAGCAACAAACCACCATGAAGGCTTTGGGTGACCCATTTTTCACACACAGCCATCTCTTTAGAAGACACAGTCCCAAGGTAATGCCTTGCTAAGGAAGAACAGGCAGGATGAAGGGAAGGGGCCATCCCTAAAGCCACACTGGTGTCTTGGAAGTGCCAGTGCTGTGCCAACCCTCCTCTTCCTGTACCCTATCTGCTCTGTGGTTTGGAGTCATTAAATAGCATTGCAATTCCACCCTAGCTATCAATGTCAGGAAAGGAGAGAGGGAGAAAGTCAGGCTTTATAATCAGGTAAAAACCATGGCTATCCCAAGGCTCATATGGCAAATAATGCCAGAATGATGCGGGCAGCACTTGGCCACTGCATCCAACCTCTGTACTGGACTCGATCCGACCCTGCAGACCTACACGTGACCATTTCCAGTGATATCCAACAGAAGAGATCAAAATGTCATTGTCCCACTCAGCACTTGTCAGGCCACATCTGGAATCCTGGGCTCAGTTTTGGTTCTTGCTCTACAAAAGACATGTGGACAGGCTGGAAAGGGTCCAGAGAAGGACCACAAAGACAAGCTTTAAGTTTCCATAATAACACTTAGCAAATCACACACAACAAAGGCTTTTACTGGAGTTGCATATGGCAATAACAAAACATGGTCTACAGGAATGCATTTACTTGGATTCAAACTGAAACAGGGGAGTTCAGGTTGGAGATGAGGCAGAAGCTGTTCCCTGTGAGGGTGCTGAGGCGCTGGCCCAGGGTGATGGCTCAGAGAAGCTGTGGCTGCCCCATCCCTGGCAGTGCTGGAGGCCAGGTTGGACACAGGGGCTTGGAGCAAGCTGCTCCAGTGGAAGGGGTCCCTGCCCGTGGCAGGGGTTGGAGCTGGGTGATGTCAAGGTCCTTTCCAACCCAAACCAGGCTGGGATTCCATGTGTGTGGAAGAAAATGCAGACCAATCAACACACAGAAATCATCGCTGCACAGCAGCGTCAGGTTCAGCACGTTTTGAACAGCTTCGAGCACATAAAAGCCCCTTTGAACAGCAAGGAGTTGGAGGAACTCAGTATTTCCTGCAACCAAGAGCACATTCGGCAAATACCGCAAAGCTCTTTGGTCATCTGAAGCCTGACTCTGCTCTTGTTCAGGTCCAGTGGCCATCCTACAATTCCCCTTCAGTTACTCCCACTGAAATATCAGAGGTACCTCAGTGCTCAGCAATCCCTAGCCGATGTCATTCCAATACCTTCTGTTACTCTGATTTCCCATCAGTTTTCTACAGCCCCAACAGGAATAAAACCCAAGGCATTGCAGATGCTGTAGCGCTTTTCCAGAGAAGCCACAGTAAGCTGTATCTGCACCAAACCTGAGTCAACTGCAGCGTGTGTGATGAGTATTTCCCTTGCTACTTCAAGGCAGTACACAGTCTGCAGTGCCTGCCCTAGGCAGTCTGGATGATGGTCTGAACAGGGAGAAAATGACACCTGGAAGGGATGATCTAACCTACACACCTACAGCTTTTCAGACATCATCTTTTTTTGGACATTTATTTCTAAAGGCCTTAGAGAACCTTCAGCAGGAAAGCCAAGTATAAAATGTATTACAGCACTTACAATAGGACATGTTCTACAAGGGATGGGGCTGGCATTTACATCACGATATTCTCTGCACCTTGAAAAGCTGATGCTAAGGATCCCCTTTAGCTCTTCTGACAGCATCACTCCTCCTTCACCCCCATGGAGACAAGGGATGGCCCCTGGGGGAATGTGACAGAATGTACCCTGGGTGTATGAGTGCAGAGGGGAGAAGTTCACTCACCCCTGCAATGGGGGTTGGAGGGACACCTTCCACTGGAGCAGCTTGCTCCAAGCCCCGTCCACCCTGGCCTCGAACACTGCCAGGGATGGGGCAGGCACAGCTTCCTTAATCGGTTTAGTGGGTGCAAAAACCCATTCAGGTGCCAAGTTTGCTTGGAGAGACCCAAATTAGGTTCCAGACTGAGGGGGGGAGGATGCTTCGTGCGGTCTCTGATCCTGCAAGCTGTCACCATCATCACCTGAAACATGTTACAAGTCTCTAGGATATGATAGTTGTATCAAAGGCAAGATAATCATGACCCATTATGGCCAAGACTGACCATTGGAAATGATGGTTGACCCGTTCTACCACCTTAGAGCTAGCAGTGTTCCTCCCCTGCCAGGAAGCCAGGGTGAGTCCTGCCTGGCTGCAGCCTATCTCCAAGGAGAAAACAGAAGGTTTTCTCATAAATGCACTTCCCTTTACATAAACACAATGACTGAGGCCCTCGGCCACCACTACAACCGTGTAAACCGGTTCCCATCTACTCAGGCCACTGGGTTTTGCCCAAAGCTGAATTACACTTACCTTTTAGAAAGAAAGCTGTAACCAATCTCCATTACCTGACAGCTTTTATCTTTCCCATGGCTCAGCAACTAGAGGGCAATGTGATTATGCTCAGCTGAGACACCAGGTTTCATGGCCAGTGTGGAAGCTACCTGCTCCTCTGGCTTAACAGCAAAATAGTCCTTTCTCAGTTTAATATAGGTGAAAAGATTACTTTCAGACCAGCTCCATCTCCCACATGGCTTAAATCCCAAATAAGGCTCGTTCCTGCTTTGTCTGACTCAAATCACAGTCTGCCACCTTGCACAACGGTTTTTCCTCTCTATGCACTGACTACCTCAATGGAAGTGAAGAGAAGCCAATTCAAATGGATGTAAGTCATCCTGAAATTAGGAGGGATCTGATTCCAGTAATACCCTTGCTATCACTGGCTAACGTTGCATGTCTCATCTATCTGAACTGATTACCTTCAAGGTTATTGCTACCTTAAGACTGCCACAGATGCCAAAAAATAAACATTTAGAAGCAATCTTCTTCTCAGAGCATTACTAAATCCTACCAGGGCCGTAAGGGATCCCTCAGCGCTGGTAAATCTAGTCCTGGCTGTTTAAAATACAGCCAAACTGTGTATTTAAAGTGGATATTCATCCAGGTAGATCTGGTAGATCTACAGGTATTTACTCCATCACTAGGGAAAATGTTTTCTGAGTAGTTTCTGCATCTCATGTCTGCTGCCCGAGATCCAGTCTCTCAGGACTACAAATTATTAGATTAGGGAGAAGGGACCATCATTTCCCTTCATTAGAAAGCATTTACCTGCATGCCCCATCCCTGGCAGTGCTGGAGGCCAGGTTGGACACAGGGGCTTGGAGCAAGCTGCTCCAGTGAAGGGGTCCCTGCCCGTGGCAGGGGTTGGAGCTGGAGGAGCTTGAAGGTCCCTTCCAACCCAAACCAGGCTGGGATCCTCTGATACACTGAGGCTTGGCTGTTAAGGTTCTTGGATTCAAAAGTAAAGCAAAAGGAGAAAATTCAGCGATGTGATGATGTGAAAATCTTACAAATAACACAGAGCAACTCTAACATCTTGAATCCAGCCTTGGAGGCGTTCGCCCTGTTACTGGTCTATGCCTTGGCTGGTGCAGCAGGGGGGTGAAAGGGGGCTATTCCTTGGATCCAGTCATTACAACTCAGTGATTTCACCTCCCTTTCCACAAAGCCACAGTGTAACAATAGCGACAACAAGCAGGGAAGTCTGGGTCATCACCATATGGCAGCACGGCAAGAACAGACCTCCAGAATGTGGGATACTGGGATTTCAAAAAGCCGCCCTGAATCCTGCGCCGTGACAAAAAGCTGCTGTACATTTGGGAAAGGAAAATGGAAAAACACCCCTCACATGTCTCCGCCGTGAGCCAAGCTCTGACAGCTCTTTGGGGGCTTCCGCAGGTCCTAGTGCTTTTACAGCTGTGTCTATCAGTACTCCTCACTAACACTTCCAAATGAATTCCAACACTTCCCACAGAAAAAGCAGAACTTTAGGAAACAGGAGGGAAAGAAAGTGGGATAGAGTCAGCTATTAAAAACCCCCAACAAATCCTGCTCCTTTCTCCCTTTTTTAATGGCCGGGGTAAAAACGTGCTGCTCAGGACCAAACCTGAACTGTGCGGGATCCATTCCAAGTCTTCTGGATGCAGGAATTATACAGAAGATGCAGGCTCTATTTCAATGGCTTTGAAATGATGGAGAGAATGGATGAAAAGGGTTGTGTCCCTTGTGAATTAGTTCAGGCATCAGCCTGCTCCTCTCTAGCACCACCTTGCTCTTCCAGTGCAGCCTGTTGGGAAAACAAGATTCCTGGACAGGCTGTTCTTTGAAGCCTGGAGTAACACAAGTCAATTCATGGAGAAGCAAGGAGAGTGCAGGATAATGAGACATCTTGATTTGCTCTTTTGTGTTTGAGGCAGGAAGCCTTACGAACCTCGCGAGGGAAGGAGCACTAAGTGCTTTTCACACACTGAAGCTGGGAGGCAACAATGTGGTCTCAAGACAAAAGGATGGAGAAAATGCCCAGCAGACAGCAGGACCCCACATTATTTGGCTACCCATAGTACAGTGAAGCCAGAGTGGATACAAAGAGGCTCCACAGAAGATGAGCCAGATCTTTCTCAGGGGAGATCAGTGTGATGCTCTGAAACGTCTCTCACTCGCACAAGAGGGCTTTCCTTTGAACGCACACGTTCGTACCTACACAAGGCACATATGTTCAGTTCATGTCATTTTTACTGTGAGTAATGGAACACAGAACTGTTGGAGCAAGCCCAGAGAAGGCCATGAGGACGATGAGGGGACTGGAGCACCTCCTGTATGGAGCCAGGCTGAGAACATTGGGGATCTTGAGCCTGGAGAAGAGAAGCTGCATGGAGACCTCAGAGCAGCTTCCAGTGTCTGAAGGGGGCTACAAGGATGCTGGAGAGGGGCTCTTCATCAGGGACTGCAGGGACAGGACAAGGGGTGATGGGTTCAGACTGAAACAGGGGGAGTTCAGGTTGGAAATGAGGCAGAAGCTGTTCCCTGTGAGGGTGCTGAGGCGCTGGCCCAGGGTGATGGCCCAGAGAAGCTGTGGCTGCCCCATCCCTGGCAGTGTTGGAGGCCAGGTTGGACACAGGGGCTTGGAGCAAGCTGCTCCAGGGGAAGGGGTCCCTGCCTGGGGGAGCAGGGGCTGGAGCTGGAGGAGCTGCAAGGTCCCTTCCAACCCAAACCAGGCTGGGATTCTAAGATTCTTTTTGTAAATGATGCAGGATCTGGGTGTGAAAGCTTTCACCTGAGGTTTTTAGCTCTCGCATAGGGTACCCCATTGTAGTTTGACCCCAGTCCTGCTCTCCACCAGCTCAGAAGGATGACACAGTGATGAAGATCTGAGGCACTTCCCATCACGATGGATTCAACCCTGCTTGAGCAAAGGGAACTATCAGCCAATGGCAGAGAAAGCCATGGTGTATTTTTAATGGAGAAATGGCTGATTATCCAGCACAGATGCACATGGCTTTATGTATTTTTCTCTTCTCATTCATTGCTATCACGACAAACGCTATCATGGACAAGCCACAAGCTCCCCCTTCACCAAATATGACCATAGGAAGTAAGTGACCTCAGAAATACACAGATGTGACAAAGCCAAGAAGAAGAGGAACACACACCTCAAACCTCCCTCCAGATGGTACAGCTCCGCAGAGCTCTTCTGCCTAATGCAAGCCCCTGGGTTGCTGCCAGGGGAGCTGATCTTACAGGGCATGAAAGGGAGGACAAAAAGGTAAGAGAATGGCACAGCTGCTAGCTGGCACCATCTAAAAATCACGACTATTCTTTCCCTGTCTCCCTGTGAAGCCCCCTTCATGTGCTGAAACAAACAGTGCTAATTTGACTTCCCACGTGGCTTTGTCTAATTCCGACTTGTCCTCAGTGAAGCAAGATCCCCTCCTTCAATCAGACACCATTTTCTTGAGGCATTAGATAAATAGGGAGCTAAAGTAATTATTGAGAAGTCATAAACAGCAGCTTTAGCCTAATTGCCAGGACTCCTTTGTAATTTTATGGGGGTTTATTGCCTCCCGTGGATACATGAGTATTGATGGAGCTCATAGAATCTTGTGCTGCTGCGATAAGAGCAGCAGCCAGTGGAAAACCAAAATGCAATTAGGTGACCCAATATCCTGCTGAACATTTGGGATTAGGAAACAATGAAGGAAAGAAAGAAAGAAGGAAAAATAAAGCCTGGAAGAAATCACAACATTTGGGTCTGTCATGGTTTAAGCCCAGTCAGTAATGCAGAACCACGCAGCCGTTCACTCACTCCCCATCCTTCCTTCCCCCTGCTCCTGGAGGGATGGGGAGGAGAATCAAAGGAACGTAGCTCCCATGGGTTGAGATAGGAGCAGCCCAGTAACTAAGGTATAACACAAACCACTGCTGCTGCCACCAATAATAATAATGATAAGGGAAATAACAAGGGGAGAGAACACAACCGCTCAGCACCCACCGACCGATACCCAGCCTGACCGAGGAGTGATCAAACCCTTCCAGGTAACTGCCCCCAGTTTCAAATCCTGGCCATGCTGTGCTGTGCTATGGAATACCTCTTTGGTCAGGTGTCCTGTCCCTGCTTCCTCCCAGCTTCCCCTCCTCCCTGGCAGAGCTGGGACTCACAAAGTCCTTGCTCAGACTGAACATTGCTGAGCATCAACTGAACCCATCGGTGTGATCAGCGCTGTTCCCAGGCTGAGAGTCAAACCACAGCGCTGCACCAGCTGCTAAGGAGGAGAGAAATGACTGCTACTGCTGACCCCAGGACGGGGTCTTGCACAGTCCACCACAGACTTGTTCTCTGTTCTTATCAAGCCAAAGTGTTTCATCTCCTACACTGACAACATGGTTGTATCTAATGCCAGATTGCCGAGGCTTGATCCAAAGCCCAGGTCTGAATAATTCACTAGCTTCAATGATCTTCAGATGGAGAGTCTGGCCACCTAGCACTTCCACACCTAGCAAAGTCTGCCCTGCAGGCTGCAATCCCCACAAGCACTCACTGCACAGAATCCTTTGAACCCAGCCAACCACCTTAAATCACAAGATCCCCAGCCACTTATCTAGCAAAACCACAGCTCAGAACTTGCAGCTCTCCTCTCAGTGCAATACATCACACGGACTGTAACATATTCCAGTTCATTGTGCTGTTTCATTCCTTCAATGGCCTTCCTGACACTATGGGTTCCCATTTTAATGCAGCACCATCCAGAACATGTTGTGGCCAAATGAATTTCTGTGATTTGGGTTTTTTTTTTTGCTCATTTTGTTGCTCCACCCCCCCAACCCCCCAGGTCTACCTCATTCCTTGACCTCCTCAACTTCACTTCAACCAGGCAACCAAAATGAAACTCCTTCGTATTTCTAGACACTGAATGGCCACCTAGTTGGGTTCTGTCCTTTCAACCAAAGCTGCTTCGATGGAACAATTCAGGAAGTAATCCTTATCACTCTCATTCAGTTAAGAAAAAGCCTCTTTATTCTAAAGCAGCATCTGCCAGTATAACATAAGGATACGGAGCTGGTGCTCCATGTCCAGAGGAGGCCATGAGGATGCTCAGGGGCTGAAGCACCCCCCATATAGAGCCAGGCTGAGAACATTGGGGCTGTTGAGACTGGAGAAGAGAAGCTGTGTGGAGACCTCAGAGCGGTTCCCAGTGTGCGCAGGGGGCTACAAGGATGCAGGAGAGGGGCTCTTCATCAGGGACTGCAGTGACAGGACAAGGGGTGATGGGTTCAGACTGGAACAGGGGGAGTTCAGGTTGGAGCTAAGGCAGAAGCTGTTCCCTGTGAGGGTGCTGAGGCGCTGGCCCAGGGTGATGGCCCAGAGAAGCTGTGGCTGCCCCATCCCTGGCAGTGCTCAAGGCCAGGTTGGACACAGGGGCTTGGAGCTCCAGTGGAAGGGGTCCCTGCCCGTGGCAGGGTTGGAGCTGGAGGAGCTGCAAGGTCCCTTCCAACCCAAACCAGGCTGGGATTCTAAGAAAGAAATTACATCCTGATCCCCAGATCAGTGCACTTCAAACACACAATGCAACTTCCATTAGGCTCACACTGAAAAATGCTGTTTTGACGTGGGTAGGGATTGGAGGAATTGATTTTTTTTAGGGTTTTTTTCAGATATGATAAGCATAACTAGTGGAGAGAAACTATTGAGTTGGCACATCCTGCTCTCTCCATCATTGTTCCAGTCCAGCTAGTAATGATTTTTGCAATGAAAAGACATTCTTAGCACTTAAAACTAATGTTATGTTTGAACCGAAAGCACCACTAGAGCTACTCTGGCTTCTGAACCATGTGGCTCCTTGACTACACATCATTCAAACCCATTCCTGACAGCAAAAGAAAAAGAAGGTATTTCCATATTTTCTATGCTCTTCAGTTAATGAGAATTCTATGAAGTTGTAAAGTACTGTTATAAGCAATACAGTGGTTCTCTACAATTAATTCTGAATGCAGCCATGTATAATACTATTATGAACAACTCAGTAACATCCTCAAATAAACAGGGAAATGAAAACAAGTTTCAGTGTGACCCTGCTCAGAGAATCATGAAAACCAACAGAGATTCAATGATTTCATTTCCATGGGACAGAAACTGCACATTGCCACCGAGCAGAGAGCTGGGGGATGGATATAGGTACTAAGCAGAGCCCAAAGGCCAAGGAACCATCGTAGCTATATTAAATAAATGAGGTATAGGTAAGGTTCTACCACTCAAAACTGACTTCAAGCCAATTAAAGAGAGTTCCCAGTGTGCTTCAAGGAAGACTTTCATGCTTTTCTTCTGGATCAGGATTCTGCTAATCAGTTCTGGGGTATGGACAATGAAAGAGAGAGAGGGAGTAGAAATCACCCTTCATCAAGTCAGTGTCTCATCTTTCTACCCCCTGCAGTCAAAATGAACTTATGACACACGCACCCTTGGATCAAACCAGACATTGAAGCCAACTGCACACAGAGGCAGAAAGACCAGTAAAATATTAAGAAGAGCATCTAAAGGCTTCATTTAAAAGGTACCACTTCTTGTTTGATCTTACTGGAAGATTCAATCTACAAAATGCCCTCCTTTCACCTAACAACCGCAGAAGAGCAAAGTCAGTTCAGTCACTTCTTTCTTTGGCAACCTGGAAGTGACCTGTAAGGATGGATGGAGAGTTGGGAAAGGGTTTCAAGGAGTGAGTTGCTGATGGGACATGTGCTGGAACCACAGTTCAGGTCACCTAATACAGAAATACCATCCTTCCTCCCCCTCCCTCCCATGCGCTCATCTTCGATCAGACAAAGGGAGACAGTCACCAGTGCCTTGGAAATGCTTTGGATAAAAATCCATATATTGAATGCAGAGAAATGAAATCATATGTAAGCTCTGCCAGAACATCAATGGGGGGGGGGGG
>NDXB01007729.1:0-53395 GCA_002631895.1 Agapornis roseicollis | reverse complement strand
TTTTTTTTTTTTTTTAATTTTTTTCTGAAACAGAACTTCCATTAAGAAACAAAACACAGCTCCTGGCTATTTATTAACTTGTTTAATTTCCTTAGTGCAAGTCAGACCAAAGGAAAAAAGAATTAATGTGAGTCAAAAAGAGAATTCCTGATCATTTATCTAAATGTTTCTAATTTTAAAGCCTAGCTTGACCCTTTAAATGCCAGCAGACTGGAGTCAAATTATTCATATAAAAGGCACCCTTGGCTTTTGTGACTGAAAATGAATGATGTAACAATTATTCTCTTGGACTAAAACCCACTTATGTATAAACAAAACCCAAAGTATAGTACATTAGCACTAATGACTAAGTAATTAATTGCTACCAGCACGAAGTGTTAGGATTGATCTACACTGAGACTCACTATCATCCGATATTTCAGGTTTTGTCCTAATTTTAAAATTATTGTATGGCCTAATTTTAGAATTATTGTATGATGTCTTCTGTATTTCATACAAGATGAAATAACTTGAAATGGCTTCAAGTTAGTGAAATGAGTTATTTGGCACTGGTGATGGAGAACTTCATTACAACAGTGTTCCACAGCTCTGCAGTATGTGCATCTTACGGAGGGATAATTATATAGCAAGATAGAGTAATCTCTCTTCTTCCAGCATGCCTGTGTGACAAGTTTCTACACTTACAGCTCCTTCTCCTACTTCCTTTTTTCTTGGCCTCTTTCAGATCATAAGCCTTAGGAGCACCCAGTTTTTGGAATTTTGGAATTGCAGCCTGCTCTCTTTTCTGAGGTGTCATTTGGCACCTTCTTTATGTACCTGTGCTACTACCTATGCCTTCTTAACAAAGGCAAGCAAAAGAAACCCATTCTCCTTCATGGCACAGTCTACTGAGAGGAAGCAGGCATTGCTGACCAAGCTATTCTTTAGCATAGGAGAAAAGAAATACAGAAATTTTCTAGTTGTTATGTTCCTTTGAATTTTAACAACCCCATTGGCTATTGTGTGTTCCAGAAGCAGCAAAACCCCCAACCTGGGAATGGCCAGGTGATAAGATGTCATCTCCGGAATGCAGACAAACGTAATTCAGTATGTAGGCAAAAGGACTTTGTTGTGTGTAGTCTGGCACCAATGGATGAATGTTGAAATAAGTACTGTGGTGTCGTGGTTTAAACCCAGTTTCTACTCCCTCCCCCTCTTTCTTTCCTCCCCCCCCCCTTCCTCCCCACCTGCGGAGGGATGGGTAGGAGAATTGAAGGAATGCAACTCCCACGGGTTGAGATAACAACAGTCCAGTAACTAAGGTATAACACAAATCACTATTGCTATCACCAATAATAATAACGATAAGGAAATAACAAGGGAAGAGAATACAGCATCTCACCAACCACCGACAGATAACTCACAACACCCCAACCCAACTGAGTGCTGACTGACCACCTCCTCCAACCACCCCCAGAGCACCAGCCCTTCCGGGTAACTCCCAGTTACCTCCTGGGCATGACATGCTATGGTATGGAATACCTCTTTGGTCAGTTTGGGTCAGGTGTCCTGTCCCTGCTTCCTCCCAGCCTCCCCTCCTCCCTGTCAGAGCATGAGGCTCACAAAGTCCTTGGTCAGAACAAAACATTCGAGCAGTAACTAAAAACATTGGTGTTATTAATTTTGTTCCCAAGTTGAGTTAAAACACAGCTGCACCAGCTACTAAGGAGAAAAATTGACTGTTATTACTGAACCCAGGACATGTGGTAAAAGGAGGAAGCCCTGATGACTACTACAGTTTGGTTAATCAGACTAAATTGACAGAAGATGAGGAAGATCAAAGCAACACTTCTGTTGGTAAATCCATATGCACGATAAACCTGGTAATAGCTGTTCTGCTTCACTAAGTTCCAGCAATGTGCTTGCAGTTTTACTGTTCTGCCATAGAAAAACTTATTCTGGGGTACACTGAGGGAAGAAAATTAAGGTCTTCGGGGTCACTGCCTGCCTATCTCAAGAAGAGATTGGCTATGACCAATTTTGAGAACTGCAAAGGAACACCCTGCACTGTGCTGAACAGAATCCTGTTTTTCTTTATTGATAAAAACAAGAAGTGACTTTGCCGAACTCTGCACTGCTTTTATTAATTACTATTATTTGCTGTTTGGCACAATGCATAATAGGGAGAAAAGCACGTACTTTGCTTAAATGAGCTCAGAATTGCATTATCTTGTGTGGTAAGAAAGAAAGCAGCACACTGAAACTATGTAATTAACTTGTACTGTGAATGATGTGGTGGAAACAAAGGCCAGTGTAGAGCTAATGTGCTGGATGCAAAATAATGTGTTCTCATACACAGTATTCTGAAGGTATACATTATTCCCACCATTTATTGTGTTTCCTGAGTCACAGAGTTATTTGGAAAATAATTTAAATCAAAACAAAACCAGAAACTAAATCATATGCTTTTGTGCAGGAATGAAATCTCAGTAAAAAGGCAAATAATGTTATCCCATCCTCCTTCTTTGTCTAGGAATGTAAAGAACATTTTATGTCAAGGAGCACGGCATAGCAAATAGCCCATTTGCAGTTTAACTGCTTGACAGTCCCAGGAGCAACTTTGGAGCCATCAACACAACTGTGCTGGCTGCATCCCATTGGTTTGCTTTAGTACAGTCACTTTTTATTAGGAATATCACTCACCGTATTGCAGCAGGAGAGACAAAGCATGATGTTTTGTGTCATGTGAAGGAGCTGAACCGAATGTTCCTTGAAAACAGTGGTGATTTTGTCTTTTCTTTAAATATCCCTAACCAAAATATTGTCCTCAAATATAGCAGTTTCCCTTCTGAGGATTCCTGTGGCAATTGTCAGCTCTGCCTGTGAAGAAATCTCTTTGCCCATCCATTTAATGCAGCCACTTCTGGGATGGAGAATGACAGACAACAGGCAGCAACAGCATAGGAGCTGGAGAGGTAACTCTGGGACAAGGACACCAGGGCAGCTCTCTTTAAAATAACCTGGAATAAATAAGGCTTTTTCCTTTCCTAACCACTATTCACAGGGACTAGCTCACTTTCAACAGCATCTTAGAATGAGAAGAGCCAATCAATTTTATATGTAGCCAAAATATTTTAAATCTTAAGCTTGTAATATCTAGACCTCAACATAATATTTTTGATTAATAATAATGACAATAATAATAAACAAAACACAAACACATTCAGGTGGAAAACTTGTGAGAACATCCCTCAGCTTCCTTTTCCTCAAATTAGACAAGCCCAAAGTCCTTAGCTGCTTCTCATAGGACATTCCTTTAAGCTCTTTTCACCACCTTCATTGCCTTCCTTGGGAGACATTCAAGGACTTCACATCCTTCTTAAATTTTGGAGCTCAGAACTGCACCCAGTACTCAAGGTGAGGACACACGAATGCTGAATACAGTGGGATAATCACCTCTTTTGATGGTCTATCTATACTGTGTTTGAGTACATCTTCATTAAGATATAGATAATGGGGCACAGTGTGCTGTCAGTATGTTTTCTGATGGCACCAAGCTGGGAGGAGTGGCTGATACATCAGGAGGTCATGCTGCCATCCAGAAGAACCTCAGCAGGCTCAAGAAATGGTCTGACAGGAATGATATATGGGTCAACAAGAAGTGCATTTTCCTGCACCTGAGGAAGAGCAGGTCCATGCACCACTACATGCCAGGGCTCACCCAGACAGAAAGTAGCTTGTCAGAAAAAGACATTGGGGTATACACCAGGTTGAAAGTTAGTGATTTTGTAGTGTTAACATTCCTTATAAAAACCCATATTGTTCCAAAAAGCATTAAAAAATCATTCAGAAAATATGCTTCAGACATTGACAGGGATCTCCAGAGTGTATGTGATCTAGAAGGTCCACAACAAAAAGGAAGTGAAAAGCTACTACATGCCTACATACATACTGAAGTATTCCCTGGAGCTATCACCCTACCAATAATAAAGAACAGTGAGAACTGGAGCCATTCAAAATGGAAAGCAGCTAATTTATTAGGACACAAGACCTATCAAAGAGGAGAACAGAGGGATAATTCTCCTTCTCTCCTTCCTTTGTTATAAAAGTGACAATAAGGTTGGAGCTGCCTCATCTTTGTGAAAACACTTAGGGTGGAATAGAGAGAACACTGCACTGGTTTCTTCTGTCCAGTCCTTACTCAACAATAGTTTTTTGTTTCTGAGACCAGAGGTTCTTGATAGAACACTGCTGTCACCATGATACATAAGATCCAAACCCCAAAAAGGAAAAGGTGTGTCCTTCCTGTCATATTAGATTTGTGCCATGGAAGACACTACATGTGATAAACAGAGGCAGTTCTGTGCTAGACTTCAACAAACAACTTTCAAACTCAACCCTTATCAAAATACCCCCTTAGGAGAATAAAAAAAAACAAAACCAAACAGAAAACCCATGCAAAACCTAAACAAAATAAAATGACCCCAAAATAAACAGATTTCCACCTCCCAGATTTCAACTCTTCCAAATTTTGTTTGCATTTTTCATTTGCAACAGACAGGAGAAGAAAAGCAAAGAGAAAGTCTGACAAGGTCAATACTAGTAATCCTCATTAACAGTGTATGTCCATTTTCTGGGTGCACTTTTGGCACCATACTTTTCCAGTGTTCCTGTGTGAAATACTCAAGGTGTGACAGCCATTGCAACCAACAGCCAACAGGTAGGCAGCAGTAGGGTCATGTTAAAAGAGGTCGTTCATTTGTGCTGGGAGTCACAGAAACAACCCCAGTTCCCACCTCCTCCTCCACCCTCCCTCAGGGTCCCACTGCTACTGCTCCCTCCTTGGCTTCCTCCTCCTCTGTCTGTGCCACCTTTGGCCCTGCCTGGAACCTGTTCTCCCCTGGTGCCTCTGGCTTGGCTGAGAGGCTCAATGGTGTCCTGTTCACCCAGGGGCCGCCCTGCAGCACCATAGCCAGCACCTGGCCATGGATGCTCCCTTTACTTGTGCTGTAAACCAGTGCCTCTTGCCATGGACATGTCTAATGATCATGTACCCCTTCCTCTACCTGACCCTTTCTCTGTCATTAGACACAAGTCATCTGCCTTTGCCTTCAAAAAGCTCTTCAGAGTGTGTCTACACCTATAAGATACCTACATCATTCATCTGGTTTTACAAAGACTTTCGGAGCTCATGCTGTACAGCCTCCTTTATTTTCCACTTAGCCATCCAAAGAAGCAATACAGCACTTTCCCTGATACTGCACCTCAAGCTGTGGGTCAGCTGATGAGGTAAACCTCAGCAAAGTCCACCAATTTAGTTTATTGTGGGGCTATTTGAAATGAAAGAAGCACTGAGCTCAAAGAGCCCCTTTCTTACAAGCACGTACGGAGGGCAACACAAGCCTTTAATGCGTGGCAGAAAATACAGGAAAATGCATCCAGATTTCTTTTGCTTGTTATGGCCTTAACCACCTCCTTGGGGAAAACACAAAAGGTTGTATTCAGGATTTAAAGGTCAGGCCTGAAGATGTGTACATAGATTTGTAGTCTCTTGCCTTCCTTCGCACCACTCAGCAAATACTTAGACCTTACAACCTAGAAGGAGGCATTCAGCCCCAGCTTTTCTTAAAATGATGAACTGTCTTTAGAGTAGAGATTTGGTTTGCTGTAGGAAGCAGAGTAAAATTTATGTTTGAAGAGCCATTTTCTCTCATAAAAATGTATGTTATATATATAAAATTGGTGATCCAGATGGTTCGTTTTGCTCCCTTTTTCATTAATAAATACTTGGCAAGGTTCAAAACCTTGAATACAAGGACCTTATTTTCTGTAATCCCTATACACTAGAGCAGTATCTAATCTCTGGACAAATACTTTTCTTGCATTCGTAGAAACAAACATTGAGTGTGAACTTGAGAGCAAAAAAAAGAGCCTTTGCATTGAGGATTGGCTTTGGGCTGCTTGCTAATGCTACTTTGCATTTTCTTCATTACCAGCAGGGCTCAGATTGGGTCACAGATGGCATGTCAGTACAGTGCACTCCTGGCACTGCATGCCCGGCTGCTTTCTTCTTCTCCACCCAGTCACACCTCTTCCTCAGAAGATGAGCAGGGGACAAAACTTGCTGTCCTCAATTAGAGTTAAGTCATTACTCATGGCTCCCTCCAAGCCTGTATTTCTCCAGACCAGCAGACTAGCATCTGGTTTTAACAAAACTTTGAATATCTAATAACAGAACCTAAGTTAGAAGATCAGCTGAGCTTGGCTCCTTCTATTACCAGTGGAGGACTAATTCCTCCAGAAGGGTATTCTCTCCTTTGACTGTAAAAGGAACTTGGAATGATTAGATTCTGTATTTATGTTCTTCAGTTAAGTAAAAAACAATTGAAGGTAGATTGGAAAGAACCTCTGGAGTTCTCTTGTCCAACTCCTACATCAAAGTAAGGCTAATGCTAAAGTTAATTCAGATTGCAGGCTATCTTATTCACTCTGGCTCCAAAAATCTCCAAAGATGGAGATACCACAGACTTGTCATACTTGATCATTCTTGGGGGAAAACTTTTCCTCATTTCCAATCAGAATTTCCTTTCTTGAAGATTTTTACCCATCGTCCTTAATACCTCTAAGAAAAGCTTGGATCTTCCTTCTTTGGAAGCTTCTTTTATGGGCGTCCTTAAAGCCACTTTTACCCATTTTGTCTCTAGGCTGAGTAACTCTTTTTCCTTCAGCCTGTCTTTATATGCCATGTGCTATAGACCCTGATCATCTTAGTGACCCTTCACTGGACTGTCACTGCCTTGTTCACAAAAGTAATGATAATTAGTAGCATGGGATCACCCCAAAGGTATCGGCACTATTCAGCAACTATAATATATTCAGGCAAGTTCAGTCATACACAGGGAAACTAGGATCCTTCCATTTCTAAGCTATGCCTCAGTATTGATCAAATTGTGTGAAAATTACTGTTTTTCAGAACCACACCAGTTCAGTCTTATCAAGACCATCTATTTTATTCTCCAGCAAAATAATGCCTTGGCAGTTCCAAAATCATTCTTACCAAAGAGAAAATAAAATAAAATAAAAAATAGATACTCTGTTTTAAGAACATCTTCAAAACAAAACAAAGCTAGAGAACTCTAAACACTGCCTTTTGCATAAAACTCTTATGTATATCTAATTTTTCACTGTAGGTATACCTGTACAACCAAATTCTCAGTATTAAGAATGCAAAAGATGAACAACCAGAAAAAAATCTCTACATCTGTACAAGAATTTTCTAATTTCCTCTAAAAGAATTGAGAGGAAATCTCCATAAAACAGATGATGCAATATAGGTCAGGTGTGATCTAGCTAACTCCTTAAAATCCAGGTTCTAGTTTTGAAAATCATGATTATCCAAATCAGCTTTACTTATCCATCCTGTTCCACTGCACTTAACAGATTTAAATGCATGTGAATAAGTAAGTGCAGGAATGCAGGTTGTGATACTCAAGCTTCAGTTAAGACTGGAATTCCTCAGTAAAGTCAAACAACATTATTTTAAAATTTTATATTTTATAATGGAAATAGAGTCATTTATGAAGAAAAGTGCATTGCAAAAAAAGGAAGGCTAGCAATATATCCAGTTCTTCATATTTTGATTTCTTATATTACTGAAGGCGGTTGTCTCATACGTGTGTGTACATACATATATATAAAAAATGCATTTTTATATTTATAAAATCTAAAAGAGAAGTATACTGGCATCTCTAAAACAGTTTGGAAGAAAAGCAATATGCAATGTTTTTGTTTCTTTATATGATGTGAGAGTAGTGATTCTCAGCATTTTTCTATTATTTACACATGGAAGAATAATTTTACATATGATTTTGAGCTATACAGATGCAGACATGCACTGAGATAGACATGCACACACGTAAAAACAGACTCCACCAAAGAACTGAATACCTTGCATTATCTCACCCTCTCTTCTGGATTTCAATGTCAACAAATAGAAACTCGATTATTAGTATGCAGACAAATATCCCTAAATTACACCTTTAGCCATTTTTATGACAATGCTGACAGTGTTATTACTGTGTAGAGGAGAATACCCTGCTGAACAGTATTTTGCTGCTTTTAGTATGAAACAAAGACAAAAGCTGAAGGAAAAAAAATCGAGCTTTTTTTGTGTATCTTTCTGGTGATGTGCTTTTTATGCAAATATCTCATAGTTTTCTACAGTAATGGTACCATTAAACGCCTTGAGATTATTTGTAAGAGAAAAGTGTTACCTTGAGATTAAGACATAAAGTACTAAGCGCATTTTTAGGAACAGAGAAGATTTCTCTGTAAAGGAGTTAATGTTCCAAAGAAAGCTTTGTTTATTCGAAAGGTTTTATGGTTGTGCTGTTTTCTTCACTTAGCACCTTAATTCTCACGAACCATACGGCTGTCCAGATGTTTAAAATAAAAAGCCCATTTGGGTATTATCAGATTACTGAGAAAAGATATACAGGCATGATGTTTAGCTAGGCAACATAAATCCTCAGAGTGTGTAGTACCCAATGAACGCTATATCCTAGATCTGATGAAACTGAACCCATAAATCATAAAAACTAGACAAAGGTCTCATAATACAATTTACCTCTAGCCACATGCCCTCTGAACAGAATCTACTAGCTAGAGTGATAATATATTTTTTTTAGTTCTTCTCACCTATGTATTATTGGGAAATGTGTTTACCAGGGGCAAATATGTTTCTGCCGAACCCACATGCACTTTTCAGATGTTCGTATTGCTTTTAATGCCTTGAGAATAGGGCTAACACCTAAAATACATACGTTCTCCTTATTGCTTAGATCTTTCATCTCTTCTCCTCTGGGGCTGCCTAATATGTTCACGAAGCTATTATTGTTTTGCTTCAGATAGCTTGGCCCGCTTGCCGAGTTTCATTTGCTGTCACACAGTCACAAATTACAGCATTTACTTCACGCTACCTCCATTCCAAAGTATCAGTTTTCGCCTGCTGAACTGGAGAACATGATAATGGATCAAGGCACATTTTTGCTAATCCATTGCAAGTTGATTCTCCAAAGAATGCAGCACAGTAGTAGTTTGTGGCATTTCCTTTCCATTTTAATTTGCTTATGCTGTTTACTAGTAATTATTTGCTATCCCAGGCTTTGTTTCAGTCACAGCAGCTTGCTCTCACGTTTCTTCCTTGACTTTTGAGAGATCGTAAAAAAGAAGTAAAGAAGAAAGAAAGGAAAACAGACAGAAAAGTGTTTTTTGGTTTTTATTTGGTTTTTTTTTTACCTTCATAAACAAATCTTCAAAGCTAGCCAGATTTTCTGCAGGTGTAAATCACTGTAGCTGCACTGTGCATAGCATTTTATGCCAACTGAGGCTATAATACAGTACTTCTAAAATGCCAGTGATGTAGCTGTTGTCTAGACTTCAGTTTCAGCCATAGACTCACACCTCCTGAAGGAATCAATTACTATCTATAGTCACTGACAAACTGGATCTTCTGCTTCAAATCCTTTAAAGAATATTTGCTCCTAAATGCATGAGAATTCAACATTAGAGTGGGCAGTGAATGTCCATTACATGGAAATTGATTAGCATGTGTTCAAAGAGTTTAGCTGGCAAATCCAGAAGGAATGGGTTGGCATTTATCTTTCACTTTATGTGCTTCATTAGCAGCTCAGAGTTTGCATTGCAGACCACATCCCCACTACTGTAGCTGCTGTGTCTGCACAGAAGAGGAGAGTCCTTTCTTCTTCTTCTTAATGTTAATTTAACATTAAGATTCTTCAATTAAATTCATCATATAAGAAAATTGAAAAGCTTTAATTTTAATCTACAAAACCAACAAAAAATGTATGGACATATTGGTTTTAGTTTGTCAAAAATACAATGGGTAACATTGCATGAACTCTGTGAAAATTTTAGCTTAGATTTCCTTAGTGTTGATTATTCAAATTAATGATACTCATCTTGTGATGCCATTTTTTTCCCCTGTGTTTGATCTGCTTTGGGGGTCAATTCCTCAAAGCAGTGCTCAGTCTTACTTGCAGTTTTCTCTCTTATCCTCCAAAGAAAACCCATTGCCATTTTACAGAAAGTGCCCACTTTCTTCTCTCAGTAATTCTTAGAAAGTCTAAGCTCATGTGTTCATTAGAGGATGTGAATGCAGTAGAACTAATATCTCATAAAGAAGACTTAAATGATGAAGGCTTTTGAATTTAGGCCCTAAAGTAGCAATGTCACCAGTTCATCATGCCAGGATTCAAAGTCAAAAAGTTATTTATTTAGCTAGAGTCCCCTGTTCTATCACACATATCACATGACTTTATGTTTGGCTTACAGTCACTGAGGTGTACTTTGGAACATGAAGGGTGTAAGAAGGGGCAGTCTTTCTGCTGGCAGAAAAGTTTCTAGACATGAAGAAAGGGATGAAATCAGAATGGGTTTACTTTCTTTTGAGCAAGGTTAAACTACATATGCAAAAAAAAGAAGGATATTGGGTTTGATTAATACAAAAATTAGTTGTCTCTTCAAATTAATCAGTTTCACATCCATTTGAGTGTAGAAAGAATCATTCTAAGCACTAAATGGAAAAATGAGCACTTTAACAATCTAAAACTTCCTGAGCCTTTGAATGCTGTGTGATTGACAGTGTGCTAGGTACTGACTGAGGGACCTCACCATCTACATGCAGAACACACAAGGCCAAATTCTTCTGCTTATCTGGCCAAGATTCCTCCGTCATCAGAGGAAGTAGGATGATAGCATCTCAGAAATGTATTTAGACTGCAGGAGAACCAAACTCATGTGTGAAACCTTGTTCACTGCATTGACTATACGGAAAGTCTACAGTAATTACAACACTAATTTAATCTTGACAGGTAACAAGATTTCAGTAAAATTAACCTGGTCCTCTATGTCTAAAACCTTCAGTATTCACACACAATGCTGCCTGGTTTTGGTGACCAGCAGATGGGTACTATGGAAATGTTGTAGAACTACAAAGTCATGAGTGATCTGGAGAAGATGAGCAGGGAATGGTTATCTCTATCTTCTCAGCATAAAACCAAATCACCATATGTAACAATTGTCAGATTTAAAGCAAACAAGAAGTGTTTGTCTTTTTGGTAGTGTCTTCAACACCACAGTGTATTTCTGTCCTGGTAGGGCTGTAATATTTGATATCCAGCTCATTCTGCTTCATCCGAATTCTGCCTGGAGGACTTGTGGTCCATTAAAGATTCCCACAGAAAGCCTCACACAAATCAAAAGTTTGGAACAACTTTGATTTCTTCTTTCTGCCTTAAGTTTTTCTTCCATAATGACTCTCCCATGAGCTGGAAAGTGCAGGTTGATATCCACCTCTACCTGTAGAGATTCAATGCTACTTTTATTTTCTGAGTAAGCTGCTTTCACCCTCTAGATGCAGAATAGAGTAGGAGAATGAGGGAATCCGTGTATATTTGTCATTCTTCACTCCCTCCTGAGTAAAGTAATCTACTGGATAGCAAAATAATTTGAGATTCATGAAAGCCAGCAGAGGACAAGTGGGAGCATAAATCTGTAGCTTAGTGATTAGGACCCCCTGGAGACCTAATTTACTCCTCCAACAATACTATTGCATGTAAAATCTGTTACAGGATAAAACAGAATATTTGATTCTTTTTCACTCTGATGCATATTGTCCAAGTGTGATCTCCTGTCATAGGAATGATATTCTGAGCAGACAATGGACATGTATAGGGCTGATTTAACGATAATAGTGTCTACCATAATGTTTTGTAGCACTAGATTCTGGTAGTTGTTAAATAATGTTTGCTCACACAAATTTTTTTGGTTTCCAGTGGTGAAAGAGCTGGTTCTGGACTTTACTCAAACCACAAGTCTGTGATTGATCTTACCAAACACCTAAAAATGACCAAGTATTAAGCAGATTCGCTCACCTGCTAAAGTCTGGGAAAGATGGCTGTAGGAAGCCATGGTTTCCATTAAGCTCTAGTATCTCCTAATGGTCTCTGCCAATTATTCTTGGACTGAGAGAGATTTAAACATTTTTTCTACAACTAATTTTTCATAAGGTGTGTCAAACACCTTTGTCGTGGTTTAAACCCAACCATGCAGCTCATTCACTCACTCAACCCACCCCCACCCCCCCTTTCTTGCCCTCCTCTTGCTCCCAGAGGGATGGGGAGGAGAATCAAAAGAATGCAACTCCAACAGGTTGAGATAAGAACAGTTTAGTAACTAAGGTATAACACAAATCACTGCTGCTACCAATATAATAATAATGATAAAGGAAATAACATGGAAGAGAATACAGCATCTCACCACCCGCCAACCAATAACTCACCCCACCCCGCCCGACCAAGCACTGACCAAATACCTCCTCCAACCCCCAGAGTACTAGCCCTTCCTGGTAACTCTCAGTTACATCCTAGGCATAACGTGCTATGGTATGGAATACCTCTTTGGTCAGTTTGGGTCAGGTGTCCTGTTCCTGCTTCTTCCTGGCCTCCCATGCTCCCTGGCAGAGCATGAGACTCACAACGTCCTTGCTCAGACTAAACATTTGAGCAACAACTAAAAACATTGTTGTTATCAGTTCTGTTCCCAGGCTGAAAGTTAAAACCACAGTGCTGTACCAGCTGCTAAGAAGAAAAAGAATGACTGCTACTGCTGAACCCAGGACAACCTTTTAAAAAGTGCTAGAAAGAGGCCTGTATAGCTGCCAGCCTTAGAGTACAGCCTCAGATGCTGTAGTTGGTACAGAAGGGGGCACAGAAAATGACAAAAAGTCCTGTCCTCCATGGATATTTCTTGTTTTCAGCATCACATTAACTCTATGGAAAGGGCTCCAGGGGTCCTAGTGGACGACAAGCTCAATATGAGTGAAAAGTGTACAGCTGCTGTCAAGAAAACCAACAGGATGCTAGGTTACATTAACGAGGGCATCACAAGAGAGATAAAGAAGTCATCATCCCACTCTACTCAGCGCTTTTCAGCCCACACCTGGAATATTACATTCAGTTTTGGTCCCTGCTATACAAAAAAGGTGTGGACAGGCATAAGAGGGTCCAGAGAATGGCCACAAAGATGATCCAAGGGCTCAGAAGTGACCTTATCATCATGTTTTAATATTTGAAGGGTGGAAACAAAGAAGATGGAGACTCCATTTTTACAAGGACTCACATGGCAAAGATGAGGGGTGATGAGCAGAAATTACTCCTGGGGAGTCAGTCATTGGAATAATGACCCCAGGGAAGTGGTGGATTCCCCAGTACTGGACACTTTAAAGATTCATTTGCACAGGGTGCTGGGACATTTACAATGTTCTTTTGCCAAGAAATGCCAGACCAGATGATCTTTGGGTTCCCTTCCAACCTGGTATTCTATGATTCTACCATTACCTGTTTGAAAAGTGTTACCAGGTATGCTTCCAGTCTTTTCCTTTTTTGGCAGAATGGTTTAGTTGTTTTTCAGTTTTTACTAAACTGTCATGCTTTTCAGGCATGTCATCACTCACTCCTGTCCTGTCCATAGTTATTTTGAATGTGTTGTTCTAGAATAGGCCTCCTCAGTACTGAATAAATTGGAATGATAACAGCATACAGTTTTGAAGGTTATACTACTGGTTTTACATTCATGATGGAGGGAGAGATTGGAGGAGGATGGCAGTGTTCACTTCTGACCCACTACAACTTCTAAATACTTTTCTGTATAGCTGCTGCTCAAGCAGCTGGTCCCCATTCTGAATTTTTACAGTTGATTATGCTTGTGAAGTGTTATACTTTGCCTGAGTCCCTAATGAATTTCATCATATTTTTTCAACCATATCTCCTGCATCTCAACATCATTTTGAATTCCAGTCTTGTACTTCAGCTTCTTGAGGCTTGTTGTCACCTGCAGATTTAATAAGTACACTTTCCATTCCATCATCTGGATCATTAACTAAAGTATTGAATAGCTCCAAAACGAAGGCAGACGCATGTTGGGTCCTGCCCAGCACTTTGTTTTGACTATGAACCGTTGAAAAATAATCCCTGAGTGAAGCTTTCTAATTGTCTTTGCAGCTACTGCGTGGTAGTTTCATCTAGTCCAGATTGCTCTGGTATATTTGGGGAAATAACCTCTAAGTTTATCTCAGAAGTCTTACCAAATTCAAAATATGTTACCACCTTCTGCTCAATTAACAAACCATTTTATAGAAGAAGAAAACAAAAAGGTTGATTTGATGTGCTTTCTTCATGACTAGCAGTAGCTCACTGCTATTTCCTAGGTGCTTACAAAGAATTTCCTAGATTTTGTAGCTATTTTCATTGCACAAATCATGGTCATCAGCTATTGCTTATCATTTCATATATTCTTTAACCAAAGCAATGTTAGCTTTACAAAAAATGACAGGTGTCTTAAGATTATGTTTCCATACACATTATCTCCATGCTAATGACACTTGAGAGTTTTGTGGTTAGACAGTGCTGTTCAACATAAACATCTAGATTTATGCATAGAGATGCAAAGTGTATTTTTTATCTATGCATATGCAGTACCTCAAGGAAATCTGCTTTGCAGAAATGCAAATATCTTCTACCCATAGAGTCCATCAGTTAAAAAAAAAGAAGGTGGTAATTGCACCATAGACACAAATATGATAGAAGAAAAAGCTTTATAGTTATTTCAATTGCTAGTTATTCTAATAATGGAGACAGAATAGCATGATGGAAGTGGGTATGTTTGGTTTATGTAGATAGGTTTTTTATCCAAGTTTGTATGCTAAGCTTTTAATACAGCAAGTGTAGAAAAGTAAGCTTTGAATCACCCCTGAGAGGTTCTTAGGACTTAAACTAGAAGTCTTAAAGTCAGGCAGTGTAATTAACCTCCATTGTTCCTTTTCTTCCATTGCCCACCAATCCCATGCTGCCCTATCCTTAACCCACTGCTCATCAACTTTGGTTTTTCATACTTATAGGTTATAGGTTATAAGGCTTGGGTCTCATCCTTAATTTTACTAATGTGTACAAAATTTATTAGATTCCAGTCTAAATCCCTGATTTCAATTCTTTTTGTATTACTGTTGCTACCACAAGTGGGATGAAACTTAATAGTTAGTTCAGACTTTCTTTTTTATCCAGATTTACACTGAGTCTTCCTTGTTCAGAGAAATCAGAATCTGGCAGCACTTACTGCACTGCAGTTATAGGTTAAACTGGCAGCAAGACATGATCAAGTTTATAAACATTTCCATGTATTTTTTCCCACTCTTTTTTGCTGCAGTTCATGTGACACTCAGCAACAAAGATTTTCAGGGGATCCTCATGGGGTTCTTGTTAGTGTTTTCTAATTGCTTCTTGCAAAGCAATGCATGGAGCAAGCTATACATGGCAGGACTCCACCATTGCTTTAGCCTGTTTAACTCATGAGGTCACAAGGCCTTAAGTGCTAAGTATTAAACCACAGTGAATGAACTAATGTGAGAAAAATTAGTATAGCAACCCTTCAGTGTGTTATCAAGAAGGCCTATGCTATTGCATTAGTCTCTTTTCACAATCTAATTTCAACATGTCTCTACTAAAACATCCGCTCTTTCCTGTTGTGATCTTCTTGCTCTCTCATGCTAGGTTCTGCAAGTCCAGTCTGCTCAAAATGGCCATAATACACTATGCAGCCTATTTGCCACTAGAGACATGTTTCTGAACCAACCAGGCATATGCATCAACGTCTTCTTAGATGTTCCACGCAGCAACAGAAATAAATTTTGAAGAAGGAGAGATGCAGGAGTTCAAAAGAAAAAAACCCAACCCAACAGTGTCTACCTCACTCCTTCAGAATGCTGAAGAGGAACTGAAACAAGGAAGAAAAGAATTAGAATGATCCTTTTTAAATCTAGCATAACAAATGCTGAGATTTATTGAACTATTGAACCATATCTAAGCACTTAAGATTTAAAAGTTCCCTGTGCCAATCTGTAAGAGCTAATAAGGGGAAAAAAGGAGAAAAAAAGGTCATTTAAGAGCACACGAGCCTTACTTTTTATTCACTTATTTTCCAAGCATACTGTATAATGATTACAATAATTCTGATTAAAAAAAGAGATTGGAACAAATCCTTTTAGTAAGCTGTGAATCCTAAGAGAAGCAAACTACATTATCTTCAATATAAGATAAAAAAATAAAAAAAAACAAACCCTGCATACCCAATAAAGGGTTTAAATGGTAACCCAGCATATACACTCAGATTTTGCATAAAGATCTGCTGCTGCTACTGCTAAGCAGATGACCTGTTTACGGCATATTTGCTCACTATTTCTGCTTTCCACATACTTAATAATAAGATCCGAAATATACTAAGTAATAAGGGTTGGTTGGTTTGGTTTTTGAGTTCTCTGATGGGGATTTTCTATTGCTCTCAGTATATATAAAGTATAAATTTCCTTTTCTTCCTTTAATCCTTTTCTTCCTTTAATCCTTTTCTTTAGGAAAACATGGTGCTTCTTTGTTATAGACAAAGTTCCTGTGCAAAAGTTATGATTTAATTACTGGCCTGTTGAGTCTAAGCATGGGTTAGAAAGAAGCATTCAACAATTGTTGATGCAGGAGTCACGGTCAATGCTGAGATGATCAATGTGATCAAGAAAATGCCATTCTATTAGACAAAGTGTTAACCTTATATAGAGATTCTTAGCACAGCTACATTGATTTGGCAATTGTTGATTGGGCAACTTAAACCTTAACAATGCTACGATTGGATAACACCGTCCTGGGAACTCGACCTTCAGAACCTCTCAGCTCCTTTTCTCTTGTGCTCATTTCTGAGATATTACAGCTGGTGTTTCTTTACTCCCTCATCCATGGCCTTCAGTTTATCTCGACTACATGACTCTTCTCAGGCAGGCTGCCTTACACCAGGGCCTCTGGATTGCTCACAAAAAGTCTGCATTACACAGCCTATTCACAGGCAACATAATGCTTTTTTGCTGGATCAGGAAATTGAGATGGAGCATAACAGAATCAGGGAGGACACCTTCAGGTACTATAGCTTGATACCTGCATCTGTCAGATGTTCTAGGAGGTGTGATGGCACAAAGCTTCCACCTAGAAGTGTACAGTGCAAGGCTCATCTTTCCTGCTGAATATGACATTATTCAGATCATCCTTAATGCATGACCTGAAGTCATAATTGTGGGAGAAAATGTGATGGAGATTAAACCTGCATAGATAGTATCAAAGTGTAAGAATTGCAGGTACTTGCATAGGTAGTGTTAAAGTGTAAGAATTGCAGGTACATGTAAAGACATAAGCATGCTCATGCTCTGGGTGCTTCAGAGCTTTTATTTTTTTCTTTGTTTGATTTCATAGAATCATAGAATAGAATCATAGAATAGTTAGGGTTGGAAAGGAACTTAAGATCATCTAGTTCCAACCCCCTGCCATAATCAGGGACACCTCACACTAAAACATGCCACAAAAGGCTTCATCCAACCTGGCCTTGAACACTGCCAGGGATGGAGCATTCACAACATCCTTGGGCAACCCATTCCAGTGCCTCACCACCCTAATAGGAAAGAATTTCTTCCTTATATCCAATCTAAACCTCCCCTGTTTAAGTTTTAACCCATTACCCCTTGTCCTGTCAGTACAGTCCCTAATGAAGTGTCCCTCCCCAGCACCCCTATAGGCCCCTTTCAGATACTGGAAGGCTGCTATGAGGTCTTCACGCAGCCTTTGTTTGGTGTAGTTTTTGGTTTGTTCATTTCTTAAAATACATCATTTCTTCCAATAAATATTCAGTTTGGGTAGTAGGAGATAAGGAAATAGATTGCGGGGGATACTGTTTCCCTTTTAAAATATAAAATGGAAGAACATTTCGAATTGAAAAAGTATTTATTGAAAAATATTTTTACCTCAAATTGATATTACTCAGTATTTCTTTCATTTATTGTTTAAAATATTTAGCCTTTCAATTTTTAATAACCTTCTTACATGTTAGCACTTAAATTTATTTTCTTCTTTTTTTCTGTATGTATTTGAAACTCTAACTCAGAAGAAAATTCTCAGGCCTATCCTGACCCAGGCTAACAGCTTTGTAACTGGCTTCCTGATACCAATATATGTGCAGAAGTAGAACTGGTCTTTTTCTCCAATAAACTTACAATCTGATTGCCTGGCAATTCCAAAACTCATTCAGTTGAATCAGGAAAAAGTTGATTTTCAAGCCTATAGTATTAAACCCAAGAAACATCAATAAAAGAAGCTAAGCAAAAATTGAAATACTAATTGGTTCTTTTGATATATTTAACATATTTCTGTAATTCTGGAGCAGGATCTGATGTGGGACAATGAAATCTAACAGCAGCTAACATAACTGAACAGCAGAGAAATGGAGCAATTTGCCAGAATGAACATTCTGTGTTTTTCTATGGAGCTAACTCTGGTTTTTAATGGGAACTGAGATTTCCCTTAAGTAGGAAAGGAATAACATGAATAAGAAGAGGGAGAGAAGAATGAAGATGAAGAAGACTGAAATTAGAGGAAATAAAATTAAATCTCTTGCACTTGTGATTGTCCTTTCCACCCAAGAATAAAGCAAACAAAAGTCAGAACATTTCTAGGTTTTCCCAATTTGCATATTCTAATCCCTACACCTGGTCTCTACATATTTACTGTTCTGGGGTGGCAAGCATGATAGGAATGGCTTGGCAGACACCTTGGAAGGTGACCACTTCAGATGCTGTGGATAAATCTGATGGGGACCCTAAGTAAGAGTTTTATTTTGGTTTCAGCCACCTTGTTCTATTTCAGTATAAAAATAACAAGATCCAAACTAATGAATGCTCTCACAGAAATTTTTTTTATGATTGAATTATGGAATACAGTTACAAAAAAGTATATCTGTTTTTAGAAAACCACAAATAAAATTTGTTTTGCTTTGATTTTAATCAAATGGGGTAATGCAGGCCTAAAACTTGAATCTTCTTGGTCTTGACCAAGATCTTTTCTTGAAATCTCCGTTTTCCAGCTGTAGAGCCAAACTTTTTCCTCAAAATAGGGCTACCGAGCATTGATAAACTTGACCTCATTAGAAATTAATCCATTCACTGCTAACACCCTCAGGAAAAAAAAAAGAAACTACAACAACAACAACAGAGTTGATATAGAGATAGTAGATAAATTTTAAACTATAACTATTTCATGAAATTGCAGAAGCCTACAAATAATAATATAGTTTCCTAAGAAGGACAAATCAGCTTTCATTTCTTTCTTACTTTCAGAAGAAATTAACTTTGCCTCTACTGACAAAATCTGTCAAATCCATGCTTGTAAAAAGAAGAGAGCGGTATTTTCTCCCCATTGAACATGTATTGAAAAGACTGTGGAAATAGATTTGTGACCTATGAAAAACGCTTGGCTGAAGTACAAATAAAAGGATCCTACACATAAAAAGGCAAACCCCCATATTTCTGTATAAAATATGAATGTGAATTCAGGTAATCCTATAATTTAGTACTTCTTATTTTACAGTTTCATTTCATATGCAACTCTTTCTAAATAAAATTTGAAGTTTCAAAAAAGGCTGAAACCCAGGAATGCTTGTTTACAAAATTACATTTCAGCCATTCTAAAATTGTCCTTAATATGGCAAATATTTAAAATTACTATTTTTTGTGAACTGTTTTGCTTATCACACACAAATTTGCACCTGATGAAAAATAGATAAATGCTTCTACTGATGGCCATGACTCAACTAATCTGGTACTTAAACACTGAAGTTTCTGAACAGGTCTCTTCACACCGTTTCCTAATGTTTAAAAACATTTTATAATTTGCTTTTAAAATGTACAATAAGACTAATACTTGTACAATGGTCAGGTGTCTCCTAGTAAGAGCTAGTAGCTATCTGGCCTGAAGACCACTTTGAGACTCCTTTCAGAATGGCCAGCCCTGGATCTCATGAAAAATCGGTGAAGTGTTGTGATTGTGTCATGGAGGAAAGAGAGGGTCACTGTGGTAATTTGCGGGTTGTAGAAGGGATTTCCTATACCTGTTCACAGTGGATGAGATGCTATTGTAACTAGAGCTAAATGTGCTTTTTTGTAATAATCACAAGCTTTTCAAAGAGTTCTTGCCAGCAATGTGCAAGTTTTCTCCTGAATCAAATATTGTTACTGGACTATGAAGTAAATGTATGAACACATTGTGGAGTTTTCTGATTCTGAGCCCATAATATACCAGGACTTAAGCTTTTACCTCTTGAAAGATTTGCCTCTTTATCCAGTAAATCAGCTTGCTCAGCAGCCTTCATCCTACTCCAAACTGACACCTTACATATTGAGTTACAAATCAAAAGACAAAAGTGATACAATATGTTTTAGAACAGGTAGAGAAGCTGGTAAAATAGGAGTATTGCCTATTGTCAGTATTGATAATGCTTCCGTTCTGGAGTTCACTAATTAAAGATCTAAACTGTTTTGTAAAAATCTATTGGTGAAGAATAAAGAGCAGTGAATGAGCCTTCAGCTTAATCTATCAGACATTGCAGTGGCAACCCCTGGCACATTAGAAAGTTAATGTGACTTTAATAGGTCAGAATCACAGTAGTAAAGTTTATAACTCTTCACTTTAATAGCTAGAGTAATTTAACAAAACTATAACTTGTTCTTGAGGTTGCATCAAAGTACAATTACTCTTTAAAGGGGCCTAGCTTTGTTTTAATGGAGTTTAACAGAAAAAGACTCAGGGCCACCCCTTCTCAAACAACAAAAACAGTGCAGCTAAGTCTGATCCTGCCATTCGATTTAGATGTGCACAGAAAGCTTCATCTCCAGGGAAAGGGAGAGGTTTGAACATATACAGGGTGCATCCCTTGGTCTGCAACACCATGGACCTCCTGAAGGTCAGATCAAAGACCTTCTCTGTCTGCAACAGCCAAGCCAATTATTGATAAAAACACCACATTGCCTTGTTCTGTTGCTTTCTTGTTGGCTGAATAACCTCGAAAATATTTCTATTGAAGGGTAACTTTTATCCCACCCAGCTCTAATCAATATACTCACCTTGATCTGAGAGATCATTGAAGTGAATCCTGTCAAAGAGAACACCTTCTGTGTGGTCATTTATTTGGCACTGTAAGAACAGAGAACAACCTGGCCTAGAAAGGACTGGAGTGTGATGTCTCTAAATAACCCTAAAATTTGTTTTGATGGTCAGTTAGAAAAAAGTCAATAACATTATACTTTCCTTTGAGTGATGCCATGCTCCCCTTGCCCACAGCAGAAGTATTTATCCTTCAGCAAAGTTAGCAAATCAAAGGGGGATTGGTCCCACTTCGTTGCACAGAGAAAGTGACAGCAGTCCCTACTTTTCAGAAAGGGCTATATTGCATGAGAAAACATCAGGGGACTGAAGGCCTTTGAAAGGCAAAAGAGTTCCACTCATTTGAACTTTAGTTTATCAGATAGAAAGTGCTGTCAGATATATTCAGCTGCTCTTTTCTTCCTTAGAGTGACTCTGAGACAGGCCTTACTGAGATAAGCCTATGAAAGAGGAAGAAAGGGCAAATAGTCAGCATAAAGCAGTTGTATTGTGTAATGTGACAGAAAAGAAGAGCTGAAGAACTCAGCTGGAAGTCTGTAGTTAATGTTTTAAATATTGTCCTGTTGAGTTTAAGTGCTGGCTGAAGCAATTTCACAATAATGACAATTCTGCTTTCAAGGCATTATGCCTAAAAGGAAAGCATTGCTGCTAATGCATTTAGCACTTGCCCAGAGCAAAACTGTACCTCTGGAGAACCATGAGGGATAGCTAGGACTGGCTTCTGAGTGCAAAGACACAGGGAGTTTTCTCAGTTACTCATGAGAGGTTCTTGTCTTTCTCAACAGGTGCTGAATGATGGTGAACAAAATGTTGAGATCAGATTGTTGTGTTCTATTTTGCCTTAACACCAACCAGAATGTGATAACATGATATTATGATAATATACCTACAACTTGAAGAGGAACATTAATTAAGACCTTTGCAACACTGTATGGAATATAGCAGAAGGAAAAAAAAACCAAAAGAGAATGCACATTTACATTTGAAACTCACAAATGAATTAAAGAAATACCAAAAGAAACCTGGATCCATCCTGCTCCTGCAATCTTTTGGTGACATTTTTTTCCTTGTATTAGTACAGCTGTTGTGGTTCCCCACATGCATGTGAATCAAAGTTGTTTAAATACCAAACATATAATTTGAACTTAATTTCTAGTCTCTGAGACATTTTTAGATAAACTACAGAAGTCAGTCTTTTGATTTCTGAGTTTTGATTTGAAAACTTCCTTTCCCCTGCCAGGCTTAGCAGTATGTCAGTATGACTGGGGGGAAAAAAAGCAAACCTATAAAATTCCAATACGATAAACCCACACTATCCTTTTTCCAATAGTCTTGTTTTCAAATACTAACAGTCACTTATTACTTCATGGATTGCCAAGCAACTACAGATATACTAAAAAATCATTGAACTGAACTCCTTACATGGTCTTCACTTACTGACCAACAGAAAAATACATATAATGAGCCACTCCCAGACAATGCTTAAAAACTTAATGATAGTTAACAATATCTATGTAAGATTTCCGCTTTTCATCACCCCTTTCTCTAATGAAAGCTTCTTGTGTAAACATCAATCCATTGAGCTTTGTCAAAGTCAATGAACACTTGCTTTTTTGTTGAAGAAGTGATCGTAGAGGCTAGAAAACAGCAATTATTTCACAACAGTATGATAAGTTGATGCTGCGACTATTTTTAGATGATTCACAGTAATGAAAATGGCTATATATATATAACCCATAATAGAGTGCATAAAGCATCATCTCTGCATACAACTTCAATCATAAAGGCTAAGAGCTTCTTGACTAAACATAGAGGTCTGCAGTGTAGAGGTCTGCAGTGTAGATGTCTATCTACATTTATGATGATCATAGGCTTTTTTACTGCTTAGTAGTCCATGAAAGGTTGCTCAATACTGTCAGTGAAATTTGTAGCATGATTCAATCTACATTAATATAAGCACGCACAGATCAGATGGAGTTGCATTCACTCTGTTAATTAGCTACAGTAGGAACTGGGGATGTTTTGTCATACCAGATTTTGACATTGTGAACCTGTGGACCTGTGGATTTGTGGAAGATGAGTCACCCATGAATCATCCCTGGCAGTGTTCAAGACCAAGTTGGACAGGGCTTGAAGAAACCTGCTATAGTGGGAGCTGTCCCTGCCCATGGCAGGGGGTTGGAACTGAACAAACTGTAAGGTCCCTTCCAACCCAAACCATTCTACAATTTTATAATTTTATGAATCAGATTTTCATCATCTTAGAGAAGTATAAATGCAACGATATCCACACACAAATCTGGTGATCTTCTTCAATGGGGCCACAGAATTTCTGGATATTGCTTTTTTTGGATTGCCATGTTTAATGGGATTGAGTTGCAATGCCTTTGTCATCCATCAGACTTGGACCCTACACAAAGAAGTTTTATAAAGGGTAGGCTAGTGAATCAATATTTCATTTTGCCATGTTCACAGCTATCCTTCCCTGAGCTTCTTATCCCTGGTTACCTTTGCTGTTGGCAGAGTGTGTAGCAATGCTGGGGATCAGGGGGCTGAAGTGTTTGAGCAGAAATACAACTTAGTCCAAAACAAGCATTTGCATACAGCTTGTTGAATTGAAATCCTGCTGTCTGAATTGGCTAGATTTGTACAGGCAGTAATGGTTGCTTAGACACTGATTGCAATTTTGAACATCTGTATACTCTGAAATTAAGGTTTTTTGCCTATGGAACTCATTTTGGCTTCCTGTATAAACAAAGGATTCAGACACATACATATAAGAAGTTGGGGGAGTTGTTAAATTATTAACATAAACATTATTTTAATCATCAGAAATTGCAGAGAACAAACAGTTCCCAGTATTTCCTCTAGTATCATTTCATTATAGAAAGCTGGTGACATAATCACCTTTCATATTTGTAAAGTGCTTTGCAAATGGAAGCAGTATGGCAAGTGCTACCCATCATTATTAAAAATCGTATGGTAATTAAAAGAAGAATGATAGCATTGCCCACAAGGTGAAAGTCTAACTAAATATTTATTTTGCACAGTGCACTTAATCTCAGGGAAGCAGAAAGATTTAGCATAATTACATGGACCCAAACAACATCAAAATTAATGAGAATCTCCTTCTGCCTTCACGTCTGGGCTACTTAGAGGCCTTTTTCTACTTTAAACTTCTAGTTATTGACCCTATATTCACTTTGTGGATGGTAACTGGGATCCTAAGCACAAAGCATTCAGGAGTCTGCATCACCTTGTTGTGGTTTAAACCCAGCCATGCATCTCATTCATTCACTCAACCCCCCCTTTCTTGCCCTCCCCCTGCTTCCAGAGGGATGGGGAGGAGAATCAAAAGAACGCAACTCCCACAGGTTGAGATAAGAACAGTTTAGTAACTAAGGTATAACACAAATCACTGCTGCTACCACCAATAATAATAATGATAAAGGAAATAACAAGGGAAAAGAATACAGCATCTCACCAACCACCAACAGCACCCCAACCCAACCAAGTGCCTACTGAATACCTACAACCGACTCCCCCAGAGCCCTCGCCCTTTCAGCTAACTCCCAGTTACCTCCTGGGCATGATGTGCTATGGTATGGAATACCTCTTTGGTCAACTTGGGTCAGGTGTCCTGTCCCTGCTTCATCCTGGCCTCCCCTCCTCCCTGGCAGAACATGAGACTCACAAAGTCCTTGCTCAGAATAAACATTACTTAGCGACAACTAAAAACATCGGTGTTATCAGCCATGTTCCCAGGTTGAGTCAAAACACAGTGCTGCACCAGCTACTAAGAAGGAGAAAAATTGACTGCTATTGCTGAACCCAGGACACACCTTCAAGGTGCAGTCATGTAAATGATGCTACCAGGTGCCTTTATCTTGCCAAGATCCTGGTTTGGCATTTATCTTCTACTTCAGACTGCTCTAGAAACAGGAACATAGAAACAGACTCCCTGACCCATGCGCCTAAAGATGCTCCATTTGATAGATTAATTATTACTATGCCTAATTTGCTTAGCCTGCTGTAAAGGAAGGGTATATCGTTTGCAAATATTGTAAAGACATACACAAAACCTCATCTATAGATCCTTCCTGAGACCACCACTGCCTTTTCCTAGTAGCTGGTCAGCTGGCTTGAAATGGCTTTCTTACTGTCTTGGTAGAGCTGTTGCCTAGATATCAAAAAAGGCTGCTGAAAAGGAAGGCAAAAAAAAAATGAATCCTGAATTTACAGCATCTTGCTTAGGCCATTCAGCAAAGAGGGAAAAGAACTAGGTGTTCTTAGATAATAAGTGGATAAATAGTACAGAATTAATTTGGAGAAAGGCAAGCACATTTCCAGCAGATTCCTAAGCATAGCACTAAGGTGTGCATTCTGAAAGGCAAATCTGAATGTGATCTCCAACAGGTAGACGAGCTCACAGAAGACAGATGTCTTTGGAATGTTTCTTGTTGATGAACAGATAATTATTTTGGCTGATATGAATGACAGAAAAGGACCCTCAACTCTTCCCTTTGCACAGGTAGCACACACCCTTAACCCATTTTCATAATCCTGTCAAATTTAGCACGTCCATCTCACACTTTGCATCACTGAATACCACACTCATAATGAGTCCCTTTGGTGAAAGCTTGCCATCAATCCTCTTCAATCTTCTGATTGTCCTTGATAGATAAAAAGTTGTGAGCCTAAATTGCTCTGTGGATCTCCATCTTTGTCCTATATTCCCACATTCCCATTTGAGCTAGAACCCAGCTTGGAATTTCAAATTTTTTAACTGACTATAGTATCTTGAGGACATAGACTAATTTTCCCTAATTTAAAGGATCAAACTCCAGAGGTAGAAGCCAGCTAGAAGTTAGTTAGAATTTAGAAAATCACTTGTTGTAAAACCATGCAGACGTACAGGAGAGACATGAATAAGTTAGTTGAAAAATAAATGTCAGCAGTTCCAATGAGAAATAGGCTAGTTTTTAGAAAATATCCTGTTTGAATTGATGAGTTTTTCACTGCCAAGGAAGCACTACCTTCTTAGTTCTAATATTAGGGAAGAGTCCCAATTACTAACCCTTCTTTTCTGTAAGACAAGTTTTGTTTCAACTGTTAGTATATTATCTTACATTCACGTAATCTGTTACTTTAATTGTGCAGCATCCCTCGAGTCTCACCAAGGGCAGGCACTTTGTCAATAAAAAGATAATTATAGAAATTTAATGAGGCCATCCAGGAAACACAAAGAATCCTGATCCACTCCTCAGGAAAACACATATAATTTAGTACAGCTCAGTCCTTTCCCGGACTGCAACCTGATAACCCCACATTCCATAAATCACCCTATTGCAGCCCAGAGATCTGATGTCAACTTCAGAGTTGTCACCTGCAGGGTGAAAGCAATTTCCATCATTCTTTCAATCATCCTTTCTTTCCTTTTCCCCTTCCCCTTTCCTTTCCCCTCCTTCTCCCTTCCCTTCCCTTCCCTTCCCTTCCCTTCCCTTCCCNAATCCTGATCCACTCCTCAGGAAAACACATATAATTTAGTACAGCTCAGTCCTTTCCCGGACTGCAACCTGATAACCCCACATTCCATAAATCACCCTATTGCAGCCCAGAGATCTGATGTCAACTTCAGAGTTGTCACCTGCAGGGTGAAAGCAATTTCCATCATTCTTTCAATCATCCTTTCTTTCCTTTTCCCCTTCCCCTTTCCTTTCCCCTCCTTCTTCCTTCCCTTCCCTTCCCTTCCCTTCCCATCCATTCCCCTCCCCTCCCTTCCCATCCCTTCCCTTCCCCTCTCCTTTCTTTTCCCTTCTCCTCTTTCCTTCCCTCTTTTTTTCCTTTGAAAGCAACAACTAAGTTTCTGCCACCAGAACATTCCCACTTGTATCTGAATCCTGCCGGACGTTAAGGACTCTTTCATTTTAAACAGAAAACCGCAGTGATAAAAGCACATACTCTCACCAATGTGTAGCAAGCTCAATGAACAATTGGAGCTCTTAGAGTGCCTCATCTACTTATCGTCACTGCAACACCACATGATAGTAATGCACCAGAAGACCAGTGTTACAGTGTATGCTTATGAGTAGAGACTGAACTCTGGGGCCAGACAAGGCATCTGAAAGAGACTGAGGTCCTCCCTGGCTCACATAATACTGCAATCTCTGAGTCTTAGTATGAATTTTACAAAGCAATGAATGACTCACTGAGGGCAGCAGATGTTGCACCTTAATTTCCTGCCTAGCAGTGAAAGCAATGTCAAAGTGCTATTATCAAACTGAATTTTAGAATTCAGCCCATCTTCTTAGACACGTCACTTCTCTAGCCAGATATGGACCCTTTTTATAGTATGCTCTCAGTATCAATGACACAGGCTTGATCTCTCTCTCTCTGGTACAAAGGACATGCTTGGTGGTCCACTTTGTAGGTGTTTTCTTGCGCATAGAGGCTCCCTTCCCCTCACTGCATGGTAACACAGAAACTTAGAGCTCTTTATTGTAGAATACATCTTGCCTCAAATATGAAACTGAGCTTCAGAAAGGAGCAGGGTTGATGAAGGTGTTCAGAGCACAAGAAGAAATATAAAGGACACTGCAAAACACCTGTGATGAAAAACTCAAAACCAGGCAGACGTATCAACTTCAGAGGCCCTTTGTCACAGGGAGGGGACTTGTGAGAAGAGTGCACAAGATGTTCTTTCTCTTGCTTCTGCGCTTCCCAGGTATCACACCACTGCTATTAAAGGGAGAAAAGAAAAAAAAAACAACCAAAAACCAAAAAAAAGACCAATTTAAGCAGCCTTAACACATTTTCTCAGACACCTCTTAATGGCGTCTTCAGCAATTACATTTTACTGAAAGCAATAGATAAGCTGACACAGTTTCCAATATGCCCCTTCATTTTCTTTTCCCCTTGTGCTGGCAAGTTTTGACAAGTCACAGCTGTTGGTCGAGGATACTGAAAAGGGAGAAGGAGATAATATGCAAATTTACACAGCAGTATTGAACAGTGAAAGGAAGCACATTTCATTTACATTTTAAAACAAAGTAGGTTTTTAGAAGCCTACATTTATGTAGGATTGTTTGTTTGCTTTCTCTGGTCTTGAACTTTCTTAATACAGGATATGTTGTTGTGGTTGTGGTTTGGAATTTTCATCCCATTTCTATTTAGGTATAAAACAATTAAATCTTGATTTCTGAATCTCTCTCCCTAAATACGAAGTATAACTTAGCACATCAAACTTTCCATTTGGACATTTACAATTATAATTGTGAGCTCACTGCAGACCTCCAGGGAAGGATTTGTACTGAATGTGAAATAGCCGTGATTTTTTTTTTTCAAATAGCCTGAATATGGAAACATGTTTTTGAAGTAACTTGGACTTGAAGAGTCATTGTCCCACCAGGTCTGGGATCCCTAGGCCAGGAAAACTGCCTCCAAAATTAATGCTTTTTTTTAAACCTATGTAATTCTAACATTTTTACTTCATAAAGAAGCACTTTTTAACACTCATACTTCCACTCAAGGGAGGCAAAAAATTTGACTGCGCTGGTTACATCTTCACTGCACATTTTTGCTGACTTCTGTAGAAGCCAGCAAAGAAATCATTTAACATCTCTCATCTCATCTCTGAGAATCAACTCACCAATGGCTCAACTTTAAAAGTATTCATAGAAATTACTGATTTCAAACCACTATGGAGGCTGTTATTCCACCTGGCTGGTTTCTTCCAGACACCCATGTGGAAAAAGGAGCAGTGATAGGCAAACAGTGACATGCTTTTCTAAAATGCAAGATCTGTGCCAAATTTCACTGAATGTATATCACTTATTTTAAAGTTTCCTTGAATAACATTTGAGAAAGATACTCACCTTTGTTAGCCTTGCTTATGGTTACAGCAGATACCTGTTTTCACTTATCTACAATGTTTTTGAAGTGTAAATGAAAGTCAACTGATGATTACAGAATGAGTTTGCAACTTTTGAGTTGTGTAGCTATTTTAAATAAATGGATAGATAACTAGCAAGAAATTCAAAGGCATTTGAATGGAACTACTGAGTGGTCTCAGTCACCTGCTCACATTTCTCAGTAAAAAAAGTTTCATTCCATGGTATAGACAAGCACACAAAGACAGACATCACATTTTGAATATGTCACACTTCAAGCATTTTGTTTTGGTTTCTTTATTTTTGCTTTCCTTTATTTTATTATCTTATTCATGCCTTATTTCAAAGCTAAGAAGTATAAGCTTTGAAAAATGGATCAATGCAACCCATGGTTTTCAGACTGACAGTACTCAAGAAACAGAAAAAGAAAAAAGTATGTGTTATAATGCTGAGAACCCCAACATCCATTTAACTTTGGAAACAACTGTTCCTTAATAAGGAATAGGATATTGTGGGAAATGGATTTATGACTTACAGTACAAAAGGCTGAGATTATAAATCAAAATCAAAAACACTTCTACAAAAATACATTTTTCTACCAATTTATTTCTCCGTATATTCATATTTCTATATATATAAATGTAATTTAAATTTTTACTCTTGTAGTCCAGGCTAGTTTGCCACTAAACTGAATACAACTGATCTTCTGAAATTCTTAATTACTTTTCACATGTAAGGCTGTGCATCTTTTTTACATTACTTAATATTTTGCTTCTCTAGTTTTTAAAATAGTCATTTCTGTTTCTGATGATCTTACAATTTCATAAATTTTTCTTCATCAGAAAGCAGATTCTTTACATTGCGATTAAGATGTAACAGAATGCAAGGACTGAATACTATTGAGGAAAGATGCTCTTAATTAGTAGAAGACAAAAATCCATTTTTTGTTACATAGGATTAAAATCAGAACGCATTTCTCAAGAGACAACAACCAAGGTCCTTCACAAACTCCTTAATATACACCAAAATATTATTGCTGCAAAGCACCACATTATCCCCATATATCACTTGTCCTTTCTATTACTTTTCATAGCAGGAAAAGGTGAACAACATGTTCTTAGCCCAAGCACAAAAATATTCTGGAAGGAGTTTTCTGAAGTTGTTCTGATATTTCTCAAAATATTTTATGTCTAGAAAAAGAGAAAGACAACTTTTAAAACTGCCCGGAAGAGGCATTTCAAAATTGAGAGATCCATGTTAAAAACCTGCTTATTTCTGGAAGACTTTGAACACACATTAACCAGTTCCCTAGAGTGTGCTATAATCTTATGTGGTATTCTCAGTGTCTCCTTCTGACTTTATTCCATATTCAACTATATTAAATATCCACTAGATCAAGTACTGCAACGTAAATATGCCCTTTGGGTGCACTGTTGGCCAGGATACACAGTCACTCCTTCTATTACTGACTTGCTGCCTTTCTGTTTCTTATGCTTGCTAAGCACGCTAACAACTAAGCATAAATGAAGATATTTTGGTAGCCACAATTTTGGGAATCTAGCTGGATTTTTTTTTGCAACTGTCTATTTCAGGACTGTCAATAGCCTGCAAAATTTTCTAATTGAATTGTTTTCAGCATTTTCACAAATATTTTTTGTCTTTTCCATTTATCCAGAATTATTCAGTAAGTTTAAACTAAATTCAAGAATCTGTCTATTCAAATTTTTACTACCACTAAATTAACCTAAGCTGCTTCTGGGCACATGAATTAGTTACCAGTGGGTTTGGTTACACATTTTTTGAAAAAGTTAGAAATCAAACTGAATGGCTGTGAATTCCAAATAAACTTGAATAAAATTAAGTAAATCTGAAGTGGTTTACAGGCCAACTGGTTAACAGAGAAAATTATGTAATAACATCTGAAAATGAGATTAAGTTTTTACAGACCAAATCTTTGAATAAATAAATATCCTCATTCCATCACAAGCAAAAAATAAATTCAGCTCATTTTTAGCACACTGCTTATTGTCAACTTGTGAAAGAATAAATGTCATTCTACAAACAAGAAACAGCTGAGTGATAATATATATTAATATGGAGGCAGAGGGTCTTATTTTTAAAACCAATTGACTGTGAGGGTGGTGAGATGCTGGAATGGGTTGCCCAGGGAGGTTGTGAGTGCTCCATCCCTGGCAGTCTTCAAGGCNAAACAGGTTTAGATTGGATCTAAGGAAGAAATTCTTTCCTGTGAGGGTGGTGAGATGCTGGAATGGGTTGCCCAGGGAGGTTGTGAGTGCTCCATCCCTGGCAGTGTTCAAGGCCAGGTTGGATGAAGCCTTGTGTGGCATGGTTTAGTGTGAGGTGTCCCTGCTTATGGCAGGGGGTTTGGAACTAGATGATCTTGAGGTCCCTTCCAACCCTAACTATTCTATGATTCTATAATTCTGTATCTGCAGTGCAAACAGCCTTCATGCTGATCTGCTATAGAAAAAGCAAATGGGATGGGGGGACAGGGGGAGTTAGTTCTGATAGTGCTTTTTATAAGTTATTATTCCAACACCATCACTGTAATATTTAGATGCCTGCCAGCATCAAATCATGTGCAATTCTTTCTCTCTCGCCTTCTTTGCAGAGAGAAACCTGGGTTTGTTTGCCTGTGTTTCATGTGCAAACACCTTTGTGTTTCTATTAAAGACAACAATTTAAGAAATAATTGAAAAGCCCACACTGAAGGTGGGGAATCAGCTGTAAAGTTTTGCAATGATCTTTTGCTCTATGAGGTTTCATTCTGGAGATCTAAAAGAAGAGAGAACCCAAAGGATTTATTTTAATTTTGTTTTTAAGCCCTTGATTTAAAGAATCTCACTTTTCTGAGGATATTAGCTTATCAAGATACAGGACCATGGATTGCAGAACAGATAAGAAATTCCAATTTTTTGCAATTGGTAACTGTAGGTGAAAAATTACTACATTAAAATGGTTTAATCAGAATCAAACAATTTAGTTGGAGACTGCTGAAAAACTCCTCCTTTGTAAATCATTTGCCATATTCCTTTCCATCAAATTCTCTCAAAGGACTTCAGTCTCTTCTCCTTCTGCATCAGTTTCTAACCATGGTTCATAATGTAGCATGAGGTCTCCAAACAAGTACACTAATTCATTAGGTGCTGAAAGTAATAACATTTGGCTAACACTACCTGTACAGTATAGGCTGAATAGCAGCAAGTTTAACTTTCCAATTATACATACATTTTTTAGAAAGAGGAAAATCTACAAAAATCATATTTTACCTGAAATCATTTAACCTGACTTATTTTAATCAAAAGTCAATCCCTGTTCTAATGGTTTACCTGTGACAAACCTCCACTAGCAGTGTAAGAGATTTTTCAGTCTCCCTCAGCAAAGGCAGATGCTGCATGACACCTTTATTAGTGCAAAGCTAGCACCAAACAAGGCAGGTCCAAGAGTCAGGTGGTTAAATAACCCCAAAAGTATATCTCAACCAGCTTTATAACAATATCCCAACCAACTTGTATAATGCAACTCTCCTTTGCTGCTCTGTGGGAAGAGGATTCAGGAATGAGGGATTGAAGCTGGTCCTGGGAAGGGGGAAACAGAGGGAAAGGTGTTCCTTTAATGTTTGTGTTTGTCACTACCCAAATGTAATTTAACTGACAACAAATTAAATTACTTTTGCCCATGTCGAGTCTCTTTTGCCCATAATTGGTGAATGATCTCCCTTGTCTTTATTTCAACCATCAGATTTTCCATCCTAACCTTTTGAGGAGGGGGAACTGCGACAGCAGTTGGGTGGGCATTTGGTCTTTGGACAAGGTTAACTTACCACAGCTCTCCTAATGATCTGTTTTCTTGACACTGCTCCATCTGTGTATCTAATCTCACTGCTGTTGTCAATAACGATACAGGCATCAGACTGAATGTCAAACCAGCACAAAAAGTTTTCTTGCTCTTCTGAAGATGAAAACAAGAAGATCCTGCCTTCTGCATGACAGATTTCTTATGTGCTTAATTGGTAGAGAAGGAAGTATCTAAAATCAATAACTTTATTGTTTTATTCAATAAACCCATTTTGGACCCCTTGCTGAAACATATTTTTATAACCAATAATTTAAACAATTTATAACCTATGGATGCTACTGTCATCGTACACAAAGATTCTGCTGAAATTTGGATCCTTTCAAAGTCCTAACTGCCTCTTGTGTTTGGAATGGTGGCATGGTTTAGTGTAGGGTGTCCCTGCTTATGGCAGGGGGGTTGGAACTAGATGATCTTAAGGTCCTTTCCAAGCCTAACTATTCTATGATTCTATGATTCAGTATTTCAGAGAACTGTTACATCATACAAACAAGATACGTATTTTTCACTTGCAAAGCTAACCATACCAGCCATACTCAGGAGTTATTTTTATTACCTGTCTCCTGTTGGCATATATACTAAGTTTGGGAGTGCTAGGCACACAAGAAGTTTCATACTACTTGGTAGTTCTAAAACCAGCCTTGAGCACCCTTAAACAAAGGTAAAGCATTAGCATGGACAACAAATCTCCATTAACATAGATGGTATCAATCCTATTGAGATGAATACACAGGTAAGATAGCTTTGAGAAGGCATCCAGATTTGTTGGTAGGATAAATCATGTCTCCCAGAGGTACTGATGTAACATCAAAATGTGTAAAAATAAAGAATAGGAACTTTAAAAGGCTCCTATTTATTGCATGCAACACCAGCAGGATAACTAACGTCAAGAGAAAGAAAGCCTGAATGGCTGCTGTAAAAGCTGTCTTTAGGCTGCAGAAATTACATTAGTCAGACAGCAACCCAGGGGGGATCTCTGCAAATCAGGCCACAGACCCTAAAATATGGAATAAAATGTGTTGTAGCTCTGAAAAGGAGTTTCTGAATCTCATGAAAGCTGTGGAAATAGACAAAACATGTTCTGACTACAGAACAGAACGGGAGCTATGGTGAGGAGCAACTGTCAGTCTCAGAGTGGACGACATAAAATAGCCTGAAGGTGTAGAAAGCAGTGTGATAAGCAATGAGACATGGCTGCACACAACTGTGCACACCATAGATGCTGTTCAGTGAGACTAACTCACTTTAACAGCAGCTTTATTTTTCATCAGATATTGCACGAATCCCTTATGAGCACTACTCCAGAGTGCCCCAGCATGGCCTCCGCAAAACATGATGCATGGTTTCTACTATCAGGTCTTGGAATGCAAACTGAAGATATCTCACAGTGACAATGTGAGGACTTTGATGTTCATAAAGGGAACTATCTGTGCAAAACAATGCTGATGCAGCCACCTCTTTGGTGGCAAGAGGAGACAGTGATTTAGAGAATTACATCATTTTGAAGAGAACAGGGAAGGATATGTACACCTTGCTACAGGACTGCAAAATGGTTGAGGAAAGCAAGAGTAAAAGGAATGAGGGGGTATCCTTGGGTGTTTTCACCTTTTATTTAGATTCAGTGGGAAAAACTCTCAGCTGTAAGTATACCTGTTGAATCCTCATATCCTGTTCCAGACCCTTCAGATTTAGAAACAATTACAGGAAATTAATGTGATTCTATATAAGATAAAAATCTTGGTTATGTTTTGATCTTCAGAACCAGTGCACAGTATAGTTCTTCTCTATATTTTCTTTGATTTCTAACTTCTTTCTCCTTCATTTTTTGGGTAAACACTGTCACAGTATCTTAGCTCTGGCACAAGCTGCTGCAGTAGACATTTTAAACATACAGTTCCCAATTTATTCCATCTCTGGGATAAAGAAAACCTCCAAGGAACCACTAGGTCAGCCTACCACTTTAGCTGAACTGTTAGGATGGAGGCATTATAATGCTACATGCCTTGATCACAGAGTGCTTGGTCTGGCAGAGTAGCTCACTTTGCTCCTGAGCTGTGTGGAGAGCAGGGAATACTGCCTTCATTAAAGGTTCCTTTCCACTCATATTATGCAAGCATTGACCTAGTGCCAAGCAGTCATATCCTCTGTGACTGGAGATAGTTGGAAGGTCTAGCAACCATTAATCTGCTGTTAAGTCAAGGAGAGAAAATGCAAAAGAAAGAAAACAAAACAAGTATTAGTTAATTGGCACAGATAAGCTCAAAAGAAATGTCAAGCAAGTATCAGAAATTTATGTATCAGCAATAGTGTGGCAGCAGGACCAGGGCAATGATCATCCCCCTGTACTGGGCACTGATGTGGCTGCACTTTGAATCCTCTGTTCAGTTCTGGGCCCCTCACTACAAGAGAGATGTTGAGCTGCTGGAGCAGGGCCAGAGGACAACGGAGCTGGTGCAGGGCCTGGAGCACAGGTGTGATGGGGAACAGCTGAGGGATCTGGGGGATTTAGTGTGGAGAAAAGAAGACTCAAGGGGGACTTTATTGCTCTCTACAACTGCCTGACAGGAGGATGAGATGAGGAGGTGGCTGAGCTAAGTAACAAGCTATAGGACAAGAGGAGGCATCCTCAAGCTGTGCCAGGGGAGGTTTTGATTGGATATTAGGAGTAATTTCTTCACCAAAAGTGTTGACAGGCATTGGAAAAATCTTCTCATGGAAGTGGTGGAATCACTGTCCTTGGAAGTTTTAAAAAACGTGCAGATGAGGCCTTTAGTGACACAGTTTATTGGTGGACTTGGCAGTCCTGGAATAAAGGCTGGACTTGATTTTCCAAACTAGCTGATTCTATGATTCTAGCATTCTATAGTTCTAAGTGTAAACCTGTGTTGTATAATTATTTGCATACCCAAGTTTAAGGTATCAGCATGACCAACAGTTTATAGGTGATTCATAACTAAAAGAAAAATGACTAAGCTATTAAATTATGTGTTTGCAGAAAATAGAACCTTAACAAGACTACAATGAAGAATAGATGGGATTACTCAAGATATCCTTGACTTCATAGACTGGTTTAGCCAATCCCTGGCTACTTCTGAGATATGGACAGAGAATAATCACCCTCTACAGCACAAGCTGTGGCTCCTGGCACCTCCCTGGGCTCCTCCAGAGGTTCGCCCCTTTTAGAACCTCCCCCTGTACACAACACTAGAGCTCTTCACTGCCCATGATGCCAGCACTGGGGCCACCCACCTTAGTGACTGAGTATATATGCATTTGTATCTATATATTATATAGATGCACATATATACAGTATACATGTATGCATTTTAAAACCAAACATAAATTTACTTTAAAATCTGTTGGGTTTGGGTTGTTTGGGTTTTTTTTTCACCAAATGAAATTCTGTTTTTAAAGCCAATGTGCAGAACTCATACCTCAGTCCTTACCCTGGAGTTGGCAAACTATCCACAAAACAAATTTCTGGGAAGCATTTCTAGCCTAGGATCATTCTGCTGTCCAGTACCTGTGGCCAGAAAGACAAGATGATATGCAGTGAGCACACCAGATGGCAAAGGCCGTTACAGTGGGAAGAGGCTTGGTGCTTTGCCATTGTGTGGACTGCATTAGATAGTGCAGCCAGCCAGTAAGGTAATGATGTGGAAAAAACCAAAAGGTTGCACATAAAATATCAACAAACAGGTGATCTTTCTGCAGAACAGAAGGAAAAAAAATATTCAGGGAAAAGGGAGATATCACAAATGAAAAGCTGTGGGTTTTTTTAAATTGTCAACTCTGTGAGATAGCCGTGTGTAAGGGAGCTCTGTGGAGGAGTGTAATGGACCCCAGAAAACATCTGCAAGAAAATGGGAATTCTAATGGATGAGTAAGAGAATGAAGAGTGAGTGATGGGGATATGACATGACAAGCCAAAGATCAAATTTAGAATAAAACCCACAAGCAGGTCTGATGTCCCTGCCTTTCTAGAAACAAATCCTGTGGCTAGTGTTTTCAAGTCCATTATAGGTACTTTATAGTGTGGCAGGAAGTTTTATTTATTCATTTAGAGAAAAAGATTTAAGCACTTTCATTCCTTTTTTCAGAACAACAAAGGTCCTTAAGAGAATGAATGATCATGATTTTAATTTGGGAGGGAAGAAAAGGTCCCAGTTCACAAAAATTATTATTTAATAAAATAAGTGATGAAAAGAAGGACAAAATGAGTACACTCTTTTATTATTATTATTCCCCCTATAACACATATAATATGCATTTATGAATCATGACCTAAGTAAGGCTTTATACACAGAGCAGAATGAGATCTATGCAATTATATGTCAATAGACAGAGGTGGGTCACAGATCAAAAAATTGGGAAGTGTAACAAAGGATACACAAATGTTTAGATGAAATCCACATGGCAGCACATAGTGACAGAAAGCAGCAGCTCAAGCACTGTCAGGAATTCTGCAAACAAGGCATAACTAGTGAATTAAAATTAATTTCTTCTATTAGGTTAACTTCCATAGAAGCAAAAATTGTTTGGAGATTAAAAATAAAAGACACATATCCTGTTTCCCTCTAATAGAAAAGCAGAAGTGAAAAGGTACCAGAGCATGTTTCACATGCTTATACAGTTTGTGAGATGTTTATATTTCTATTTCCTTCCTTCTTCTTTCCCTTCTTCTTTCCCTTCCCTTCCCTTCCCTTCCCTTCCCTTCCTTTCCCTTTTCCCTTTCCCTTTCCCTTTCCCTTTCCCTTTCCCTTTCCCTCTCCCTCTACAAAGGGGGGGAGGGGGGGAGGGAAAAGAGCAACATAGAACAACACAGTAAATATCAATGGCCTAAAACAATCTTCATTTGCTGCCTATTATATAGATACAAAGATATATTAGGCAAAAACATGAGCAATGAATGGGCTGATTAAGGTCAGGGAAAGGTGCTACAAGCAAGTGCAATCAACCTAGTCCACTGTCAGTGAGACAGTTTGATGTAGAGATGCTGAAGGCCTGGTCCATAGTTTGTAGGTAATATGGTTTTCAGGGTTGCACTCAGATTTCTTCAGCCTTTTCTACCTACAGGGGAGGTAGGGATCTGCCTCTGGTTATGTGAATTAGTCTCTAAAGACTCATTTGAGCATTGTGCGCAGTGGTCCTTAACTGAGACTTCGCAATGTGCCAGAGCTGAAGCTGCAAGCCTTAGTATAGTTTACATGGTGCTGCTGCTGTTATTTTGTCTTCAAATTGTAAATCTCCTAGTTATGGGAATCAGCAAGCAGGAATCATCTCTCCTGTGGACAAATCTTAACAGAGTGGAAGAAAATGTCGCTGCTGGCACATTGGAGAAATGCCAAGGTAAACTACGAGCTGATAAGTGGAAAATGTCACTATTTTACTCCATAAACATTGGGCCTGAGACTTCACCAGGCAAAATCAGAAAATATTAGAATCAATAAATACCTGCTATCCATCAGACATGTTGAGCACGGTTTATTTATCATAGTATATAATTGTTTTTAATGAAGAATATAATCAGAGCTTCTTATTATAGAATGAGTGGATATTTCTCCCCCCCTCACATAGTTTATTGTTTCAAGTCACAAATACCTGACCTATTTTTGCTTTTTTTATTCCCCTCTGGCTTATAGTGGTAAAAAGTAGGTCAGGTTAAAATGCAATTGCTCTGGCTGACATTTTTACTGATACAGAGCAGTTACATGAAGCTTTCGCATTTCTGGGTCCCTTGTTGCCCTTGATATCTACTTGCTCCTACTAGATATGTTTTTTTCCTAAAATATCTCTTTTAAATGATTGGATTTCTATTGGTTATATTTTCATTTTATTCAACATTGGTTTTTTGGAGGCAGGAGGGGTTGTCCTGTCACAGAATGCCTGAGCATTGTGTTACAAAACTAATCCACAGAATAAGATTTTACTACATAAAATATACTATTGTCTTATGTATAGTTTTACAACTGTTCCATGGCCCATCTCTATCAATAATTTCATGCCTCAGGATTTTTCTTATTGAGGGAAAACTATCATTTTAGTGGTTAAAAGTAACTCACTAAGAAATGGATTAGTTGCCTAGTGGGAAATACTGGGGATGAAGGGAAATACAGCTGGAATAGCAAATAAAAACAGATCCCAAAGCCAGGAAAGTGAATTCCCTTGTTCCCCTGGAGTCAGTGGTATACCACTGCTGCAGCCCATGAAGGCTTTAGATAGTCTCCAGAGGGTTTTCTTTTAGAGAACACTAAAAGAAGCCCTTGAGCTGCAAAGTTAAAGCCCTTTGACCACGTCCTGAGTAAATATAAATAGCATGTGAGGCACTATTTGACTGGTCACAGCTTCCACAGACTGAGCCTGAGTAACAGGACTGTTGTATAAAATACTCTAATCTGGAGCAGGCAAACAGTTGGATTGCAATCCATTACAGACAGGCACAAGCCTTGCCATTGCTGGGTCAAAGACTCAGGTGTTTATCAAATAACACTATAAATCATCTAACATGGAGGTTCTTTTAGGCAGAGGAGGTGGATGCTCAATAGAGACTGCAAAACTGGAAAATACATCTGCTTCACAGAAGGATTTAGGAACCCAGCTGTCATAAGGTCCTGTGACAAACCCAGATAAAAATAGACACTTATGATCATAATGACCATAGAATATTAATTCAACTCAGCACTAGTTCTAGGCAAAAGTGTAGGTAGCAGCTTTTCTGCCATGCTGGCACATGTGAAAGTCTCATTTCTGCATCACAGAGAGAACCCAGCCTAAGTGCAATGGTGCTCAGAACAAAAGCATTTGAGAACAATCTCAATCAACCACCTATACGATTTGCTAACAAAATTCAGATCCCTGGTATTATATCAAACAGATGCAAAAGAAGTCTAGTGTTGGCTATGTGTCTTGCTGCTTCTCTTGCTTTATTTTGTGCTTGGGATGATTATATGAAACACGTTCCCTTTAACATCTGCTGCCTGCCTGTAAATGATGAACTAGGTTCTGGACACATTTCTGCAGGTAACCAGCTGTGATACCCTGCAGTGATTCATAATACTAAAGTGTTTACAGAGATTTTTGAATTTACATGTTTATGAAGTTTACAGTGTGACATTAGAGGAAATAATTTAATTGATGTTGTTTATTTTACTGCATCCATGGCTCTGAGGTGTTCAGTACAGTAAATTAAGTTAGTGTGTACATCTCACTACGTGGTTGCAAGCCTCTACTCAACAGGACATATCTTGTGGAGAGAGAAGCGTGTGAGATTAAGAAAAGCAATGATGATTTTGCATTCTGAACCATTTACAATGGCTCTGTAATGAAATTTAGTCTACAAATTTAAATTGTTAAAACATAACAAATAATCAGGCAGGGAATGTTTGACTTTCACTGTTACAGAATTAAGCACCCATCCGGAAGTCAAACACTGACTGCAAAAGAGTCTCACTACGTAAGAAAGAAAAGAAACAGGTTCACTAGAGAAGATCTCAAAGCAAACTGCCATCACAGGATTTTAGTGTTATTCAATAGCTACTCATCCTGCCTGTCATGAGAAAGAAACTGAGAGGAGGCATCTGTTTCTACATGTGCAACACTAATTAATATGAAGGACCGTCTTTTGGCACAAACTGCATGGATTTCTGTTGATATACAGTTGTTACCAACATTGGAGTTGGCGCTGGGCTTTCCATCAGTTTATACAGCAATACTCAGTGTGTGACAGTAACTCAGCAGTACTGCAAAGCATCATCCTGGTTTTGTTCTGTTGGTGAAAATCAGAGGCTGGGAGGAATTTAGGAACTATGGAGAGAACTGAATTGTGCTTTCTTTCTTCCTTTTTCTTGATCCTTGCGATCTCCTCAAAGGATGACTTAATTTTGCCAAGGGTGGTACTGGTTCCTTGCGAACATCATTCCATAGGATTGTCTTGTGCAGGCTCAACTTAATGGCATGGGAGAGGTGGAACAGCTCAGGGGCTTTGCCGTGCAGCATGAGGGAGGGCCTTGGGGGATTCCACAGCATGGTGCTAACCTGATCCCTACCTCTCTAGAACTCCTTTCCCTTTCTCCTTCCAAAATATGGGGTCCTTTATCTCAGATGCCAAGCTAGAACCCACACATTTTACTGTGTCCTTACTCAAAGATTCAAACTGATCCTGTGTGTACATCAAGTCTCCAGAGTTTGTCAGCTCTCTGTTACTAAGTTAGGAAATACAAAAATCAGCCTTCCTGGAACTCAGGAATGAGAAAACAGCAAGAAATGGATGGCCCAGTTCATTTTTTTCTTTCCTTCATTTGGTTTGACCAAAAGGTGCTGCCTTTCCACTTTGAGCACACAAGCTCTATACTTGTAGGAAGAGGAAGCCTGTAGATGAACTTCTAGGCAAACATCTGGTTTGCTCCTGGCTATTGCTGGTGGCTTTGTCAGATTAAAAACAAACACCTTTAAATCATGTTACTTTTTATTTCTCATTTTTTTTCTAAAAAAAAAAAACAAACAAACAAAAACCCCCCAAAAAGATGAAATAAATAAATAAATAAATAAAAGTGAAAAAAGTAAAAAAAAAACAAGTGCTATGTCCTGCTAACTGATCCTTTGGGCAGACACTTGCATCGACATGTTAGTATCTCTTGCCTTCCAGGACAGGTTGGCTTCATCCAAACTGCTTTTGTGAGCAATTCTTGTCCTGTGCAAGCCCCAGTGCCTGGAAATGTCTAGAAATTGTTTGGAGAATGATGTTTAATGCAGGACAAAACTCAGCTGGGAGCATGGTAACAATTAATGTGTTGGTATTGTTTATTATAGGATAGCACTTTGTCCCTCATCCAAACAGACAATATTCAGATGCAGCTCTGAACAACAGCATGCAGCACAAAAGACTGAAGTCACAGCTCTAAACATTTTTGGTTGTAGAAGGGTAGAATCCAGTTTTCTGCAAGCAGCAGACCATTTCCGAGGCAGATTTGTGCTAATCAATCACATCCACATGCTGCTCTTATGCTTGGACTGGTTACCATTCCTGTGGCTAGCCAATTTGCAAAGAAAGATGGAAATGAAACTGTAAAAGAATTAAAATTAAAAAAAAATAAATTATAGAAAATAAATATTAGAATAATATTTTAAAAATATTTTTAGGATTAGAATTATAGAAGACGACAAAAATTCAGAGCTTGGTATAGCGTAAAAAACCCTCAAACCAAACAAAAAGCCAAACCAGAAAAGCAACAATCAAACACTCCTCAAAAACACCAGAAATAAAAAATGGAATAGGAAAAATTAAACTTCCAATTCTTCTGTTTTGGTTTTGGTTTTGTTTGTTTTTTTTTCTAAATTACAAAAATAAATAGCAATTATATCTAGATTATCAGAATTTTACTGAGGTGAATGTAAACTCAAATTTAACCAGTCTTGTTTATATTCTAGTTTTAGAAAATATTAGTTAAAATGCATTGATAATGTCTTTTAAAATAATTTTAGATCATCCTGCCTTCCTGTTTCATGCTTTAAAGCATCTGCTTTAAGGAAAATTGTGTAGAACTTGACAGAACATTTCAAGCAATCAATAGTTTGCTGTTTGCTTGAAACGATTATACAGCATTTAATAAAGAATTAGATCCCTACTATTGAATTCCACAGGATGACTCATAAATTCTACAGAAAACAAACTTTTTCCCTATTAAGTGACTTAGATTTTTAGAGTAATTTCTGGACAACCTCATTGATTAAGTCACACTTAAGCGCTAAAGTACTTTCCCACCGGAGTATGAACAACTAACATGAACTAGATTCCTCACTGCCTTCTTCTGCAGGGAGAAGGAAAAATTCTTATGATATGATGTCACTGTGTACTGCTTCTATTTATTATGCATTAATGTAGAGACCACAAAGTCCTCTCTGAATTTTCCTTTCTCTTCTTAAAACTTTTCATTTTTAGACTCTGTAATAGGTCCTCACACATGGTGTTGTGTAATCTCTGTATCATTTCAGTTGTGCTTCACCAAGTTTTTTCAATAGCTTCTCAATGTCCTTTGTATACTGCAGGGACTAAACTGTGCTCTTTACTTCAGAGCTAGCTATGCTAAAGAAGGAAATTCTAGACACAATCCATCACATCGCACTCAAGTATCTTCCATATAGTCTTTCCAGTGGCGCACTTAAAGCAAGCTACTAGGAACTGGTGCTTTCTCTGTATTGGTCTGAATAAGAAAGCCCATGTAAATCAGTAATAAGTAAGAAAGAGACTTGCTGAAGTAGAAATATTGAGCTCTGAGCTGCAACCCTGGGCAAAGAACAGCTTTTTATTAGAATATCTGCTTGGAGAAAAAGGATAGATTTTCAAGGATATGAGATCTTTTTGAGTCCTTTCAAATGTCTGAGCCCATACATTTATTTTGTTAATGATAAAGAATCACAATATTGATGAGTTGAATGGGTACTTTTGCAGATTGTTTTGTCTAACTCCTTACTCAAAGAAGGGTAAGCTAGATCATGTTTCTCAGGTTCATATCCAGTTGGATTTTTAGTATCTCCAAGGACAGCAACTGCACAACCTCACTGGATAACCAATTTGACCACTCTCACAGTAAGGATGGGTTTTTCTTATGTGACAAAGAGATTTGGATTATGTCTGTGTATCCCTCCTGGATCACCTGACCTGACTACCACCTATTGTGAACTGTCTTTATTTGTTTGCATGTAGTCAACTAAATATAGTTTGGTTTAATACAAGGCAATAATTCACCTCACAGGGCCCTACTTGTGCTGAGTGCATTATGACTACTGCTACATGTCTTCTACTAAGAAGCAAAGATTGCTCAGTAAAAAGAGCCCTAACTGAAGCAAAACATATTTAGCTAATCCTAAAATGTCAATCCTATATGGTAAATATACATATGGCACAGCCACTTGGTATAAGTATTTTGGTCTGGAAAGTAATAGTCTTAATATAAGATGCAGATATTTTCCTTCTGATGTTTGCTTAGCAGTGTTACAGGCAAGAAATGTGAGGAAAGATTTTCTACTAAAGATATCTAGAGTACGTTGCAGGAATATCATGGGAAAAAAACCCACAAACAAAACAAAAAAGGAACCTTCTGTAAAATACCAGAGGTTTGCCATAACATTTCATAAATGGGTATAATTACAAAACAATGTGAGTCCCTAAGAATTCTGGGTTATCTGAATACTTGTCAGAAATCCATTACTCAGATACACTTTGTAATTTCTATTGGGAATTAAAAAGAAAAAAAAAATCCCAAATATTTATTTACNTCATAAATGGGTATAATTACAAAACAATGTGAGTCCCTAAGAATTCTGGGTTATCTGAATACTTGTCAGAAATCCATTACTCAGATACACTTTGTAATTTCTATTGGGAATTAAAAAGAAAAAAAAAAATCCCAAATATTTATTTACTTACATGGCTACATCATAATATCTTGGGAGCAGTAACTACAGTCTTGTAAAAATAAAGTATAACATTGTCCTTCCATCTCTGACAAACTGGTCAATAAGTTGTTAAATAGTACTGATAATGAATATGGTTTTCCAATAATTTCTTCCTAATAAGATTCCAGCTCTGGATCAGCATTCTCAGTTGTGACTTCCATGTCTGGTTTGCAATATTCTTTTTTTAGAGTACTTTAAAAATGGACATTAAAATCTCAAGAGAAAATGGAATGCAGTAATAAATTTCGTATAGCTTTTAATTACAAATGGGTATTTAAGGTCTATAAACTGGGACAAAAAATATTCTAATCAATTACCTTTATATTTTCTCTTCAAAGGTATAAAATGTCATCTTTGTCTTCCACTAAGTACTCAGTAAGCCAGTAGGCAACATATATCCATGGCAAACTGTATATCATAGGTAAATTTTCATGCTAAAATAGAATCCAAAGCATTCATATGTGGGTCTGAGATGGACAGCTTTGGCAGATCATCCAGACCTTGAAGGCTTTCAGCTGACCTCAGAGCAAAGACTGAACTGAAATACTTTGAAATGAAGACAAGAATCCTTAGAGACAGGGCTGCAGATCCAACTTCCCTAGAGATGAGATGCAGGACCAAGCACACATCTTGTGTGAATTAGGCAGAAACAAGACAAATAGCCTTTTATATCAGGACGGATCACCATTTCTTTCAGCTTCCAAAGCACTGCAGGCTCTATGTATGTATGAACATTAAAGTGTTACCTAGCTTTGTTTTGCTTTCCATTCATACTTTGTGATTACACTTCTAAGGTGTCTCCAAATTTTAACAAAAGCAGCTCCAGCATGACATGAGTATCCTAGAGAATTTAGTGTTTGTGTTGAGTGCTCTCTGGAATTTGAGACAATAGTGCAGAATCACCTTCAGGATTAAAGGACACAGAAGAGCTGGGTTAACAGAGGACGGGCCTTGTAAGCCAAGTGGCCTTTATTCCTCCTGCCATGTGAGTTCAGTGTGAGAGTCTTTGTATACCAAAATATGCTCAAAATATTTTGGGTATACAGTTTTGTATGCCCCAAATTTATATGCAACAAGAAGTTAAACAGCTGTTCAAAAAATGAACAAACCAAAAACCAATAAAAAATGTCAACTGAAAGGAATCTAATTAGAGTTCTGCATTGCATAGTATTCTGATACAAGACTGATGAATTTAACATGGAAGAAGAATATGGGAGGGCAAGTATGTGTAAGTAGGTGCACTTAGAGTCATTTAGTGAATTAGTTACAGTGAAAGCAGCAGTTTGATAGAATTGTGGGTGAAAAATATTTCAGAGAAATGATTTTTCTTATTTGTTTTTGCCTTCCACCTTAGAAAAGCAGCTCTGCAAGTACACACCGAATTACCACACCTGCTTATCAAATTTCGCAACTTGCATCATTTCAATCTTAATCTTTGTTTTACTCTTTTTCATCTGTTGGAAAAGAAAGAATTCTATTTAGGTAGGAGAGAGAATTGTGAACTGTAAGAAATAATCTTGCTTGAGGCAAACATTTTCCCATAGCCTGTCTGTAAGTTTGAAAAACCTAGTGAACTGCTGCCTATATATCTTGTATATTTTATTGATCACAATGATCATACATACATATATATGTAAATATATGTGTGTGTGTGTGTGTGTGTGTGTACAGGTACACATTCATAGATGGAAGGAAGCAGATGATAAAGGACAGAAATATATAATTTAAGGAAGAGAATTTATATTGATTAGAAAGGCGGAGACCTAACTGATATCACACTGGGGAAAACTCTGCAGTCTTATTACATACTTCAGTTCAAACCCTATGTAAGGACAGATAAATTAGTTCAGGTAGAAAGAAAAGATCTCATCTCTTCCTTTACCACTCCAATTTCTTTACCCATGCTTACAACTAAACTTCATAAAGAATTTTCTGTGAGTATGAAATAGGTGGCTGCTTCATTATTATGTGCTTTTGAACCTGGCAAAAAGAGAAAAATCCCGCTGGAAAACCTTTACCTGTGGTATTTCTGGTCAGGTTCAGATTAGGAAGTTCCATCAGTTTTTAAAGAAAAATTCAGTTTGTGATATTTAGTAACCTCCAGAGGCTTGTGTGAGTCAGATAAGCTCCAGATAAACATCTGACCTTTGCAGGGCTTATCCAAAGTGAAGGGAAGCCATTGAAGTGCACCTATCACTTAATTCTGCAGTAGTTCCAAGAGGGAAATTTTCACTGATGTTAATGGGAGCTCTGTGCACTGAATGAGAGGAGATTATCCAACTGATATCCACACAAAAAAAGAGTTAAGGGTGTATGAATTGAAAGACACAATAGTGCTAGAAAATTTGTTCTTGTGGCATGCCAGGTAATTTGTTTTTTAAAATAACAGTATTACCATATAAAACTAAGGAAGAAATTCTTTCCTGTTAGGGTGGTGAGGCACTGGAATGGGTTGCCCAGGGAGGTTGTGAGTGCTCCATCCCTGGCAGTGTTCAACGCCAGGTTGGATGAAGCATTGGGTGACATGGTTTAGTGTGAGGTGTCCCTGATTATGGCATGGGGGCTGGAACTGGATGATCTTAAGGTCCTTTCCAACCCTAACTATTCTATGATTCTATGATAAATTGATTAAATTACAAACTGAAAGTAAGCTTTTGCTTTCAGCATAGAGTTTGGCTTCCAAGAGCTTCCATGTACATGTGTTGCAATATCTAAAAGAAAGAAATTTTAATCACTAAAAGCAAATTTTGCATGTTTTATACACTTGTTTGAAGTGCAGCAGTTAAAACTATTTTTCCTCTTGATTTCAATTCAGTCTTAGCAAGCCACAATAACACTGTCTATCCCGGCAGTGTTTTCCAGACTGTATAGCATTAAATTGTTCCATTTCTTGTTTATACAAAACCAAAATGGATTATTCACCAGCACTTGTTTAGAAAATTACATGAAAACTGGTATGTTTGAAGCACTCCTGTTAGGAAAATTAGCTGGATGCTCTGCCACTGGCTTGCCTTTTAACCCTTCAAGGCACCAAATAAGAACAAACACAGCCCTTTCTTTTGACTCAAAGCTCTGTTACTTCTTGCTCTGTCCTCTTGCTTCTTGACTTGTGAAGCAGAGCTGCATATTGAGAGCAGTTCAGGGAGGCAAGCTGTAACGCAGGGGCTTGTATAACATAGAAAAGGGAATATGAAAAAATACCCAATAGCATTTCTGGCCTGCCCAGTCTGCAGTGATTACTTCCCTTCCTTTTCTTGGCCTTAAAAATCCATTGGGAATATCTACAATGTTTCTGTGGATGGGAGGAGTTCACTGGAAGTTAACAAACCAGGCTATACTTCCTCCAAAACAGGCTGCAGAAAATTAACAATGGCTTTCAGCAAAACTTATCTGAGGGAGATACACTGTGAAGAGAGTTGTGTCTCTAGAATTAATAATGCAGCTGCACCAATTTAGAGCAGCTGAAGATCCAGTTTTTTACTTATCTTCCTTTCTGATAAAGCTGTCTCTTTTTCTTTATCATTTCTATTTTTCCATCAATGGGCTATATGTTCGCTGGAATGCAGAGTTGACCTCATCTGAAAATTCACTGAAAGCCATGCACCTCAATCCTTATCTCCAGAATCCCAGCTAAAAACCCCTGACCTGTGTATTTCCATTGTCCTCCCCAGAACTCGATTATATTCATGGTATTTTTGACAAAACACAGTGGAAGAACAATGCTAGAGATGTGAATACATTTCCTTTTTCCCTCAAGCAAAACGAAACCTAGTCTGCCTCAGGCCTCCCTTAATGGAAAAAGGAGTTAATGCATTAAACATAGGACATACCCTTGAATTTTAATAGCATCTTTAATCCACCAAGTTAGGACATGTAATTGTTAACATTTTGTTCTTCATTATGAAATGTTTTGTGCTTAGGGTACTCCAAGAAATGAACATCTGGTATTAATAACTTTTCAGCATAAAAAGCTCAACAAAATTGCAATCTATTGTAGTTGGCAGATGGGTTGCAAAAAAAAAAAAAAAATAAGGAAAAAGAAAATCCACAAGACACCAGCCAGATTAATCCACTGCAATATAGATCCTGATTTAATTCAAACAATGCATAATGCATTGACTTCTAACAATAGGTGGCTATTGTAAGCAGCCTTTTCATATTTAGGCATACTGAGTAATGATTATTCATGTAAACAGGCTTTTTGTTTAGACTTAATCACCGAATTGTTTTGACTGGTGTGCTGGTTCCAGCTTCGATGGGAGATAATACATGCCTGTTGTGGAAGGAAGAGTCCCTGAAAAGTAGAAACAAACTCCCCATTCCAGAAAGCTCTTGTCACTGACTTGCTGTGCTCTGTTTCAGAAACATTAAGAAAGAGACTGAACAATAACTAGTGCTCATCTTCCACCTCACTCTGGCTGTGAAAAGCTAGGAATGGTACCTATAGAATCCTGGAATGACTTGATTTGGAAGGGACCTTAAAGCTCATCTTGTTCCAAACCCCTGCCATGGTCAGGGACACCTTCCACTAGAGCAGGTTGCTCCAAGCCCCATCCAAACTCATCTTGAACACTGCCAGGCATGGGGAAGTCACAGCCTCTTTGGGTAACCTGTGCCAGTGCCTCAGCACTCTCACAGTGTGGATTGTCATTGTATGAGATGACATTTGCTACCCTTAAAAAAAATGGTTTGCAGTTGAAAGCTGAATGAAGGGGAAATCACTGACATATTTCTAGTTTGTAAAAGGGAGAACAGGTTAACAGGTTGTCAGCTCTGCTAGATCATTAACTTTTGACTTCCTGTACTTTATAAGGGCTTGATGGCCTTAGTTTGACATTTCCAGCTCTATTTTCCTGTTGTTTGTTTTGGTTTGGGTTTTGTTGGGTTTTTTTCCCCCCTCTATTTCTTACAAAAAGGGTTAGTATTTGTTTTGTCCCTTACAGCCTTGTTTACCTGGATTGACTCCAGGAAGTGAAATAGCTTTTCATGGAGATTCCTGTTACAACAAATGACAAAATTATAGCTGTAAAGTTTTCACCCTGTACTAAATTTAGAGCTGTTCTGACTTTACATGATAGACTTGGATGGTGTGGAGCATGTACCTGACCCATAGGGACTGAGTTATTTATGAAATGATATTGTTTTCTTTCCTAAGGAGAGAAAAATATAGATATTTCTTCCGTATCATTTTCCTTTATATTAATTCAAACAAAGGGACACCATGTCCTTTACTAGGTCAAAAGAAATCCAGTGTGAAAACAATAGACAATCGTAAAACCTGAAGAGAAAGAAACTTTAATAAAAGGCTAGGTAGACACATGTGAAATTGAGCAGATGAAGTCTATTAGGAAGTTTCTTGCTACTGCAGTTTTACTCCTAACGTGACTGCTTAGATAAAAAAGTCTTCGTAGTCCAGTATCCCGTCCTCACCTGGTTGCTAGTAAATGCTTATGTAATCAAAGACAAATATCGTGTGATCCTTAATACACCTTCTTGAGTCATAATCAAATCAGGTTACCCTAAGGAGATGGTTCCATCTAGATAATCTTGTTTAAGAGCTGCAGGTGGACTGTCCTCCGTGATTTTGTTAATTCTTTTATAGCTTGTTTCTGTGTTTGGCCCCACTAATATTTTGCAGCAGTGAGCTGCCCAATGTAAGGTTATATTATGTGAAATGCTATCATCAGTTTTAATCCTGTTGCCTAATAAACTCCCTCAGTGGCTCTTAATTTTTTAATTATAATAGTGAATGTTTTCTGCCTTTTTTTATTTATTTATAGAGCTTATTATATTGCATACTTCTATTACAGTTTAAATGTAGAAAAAAGTATCCCAACACTGCAGCTGAAATTACTAGAATTAAACTGAGGAAATGTGAACAATGCTTTCAAAGAACCTGGGAATGTGACTCTATGTGCTAGATTTGGCTTGCAAATGGTTGAAGCAACTTTAAAAGGCAGCAAACTGTTCAAAGACTGAGTTTTCTTGTATTGACTGAAAGTCTCTTGACTAAAACAGAGCCAGAAAATGAAGATTAAACTCAACCCAGTCACAGTTGAAAGATGTAAGACAGGTGGGGGAGCAAGGCCAACTTTTATGTGGTACTGACACTAAGTTCATGAAAATTGGATGATGCTATTTCAAAGTATAGATGAAGGCATACAGGCAGGCTCCTGGCAGGCACTAAGTCAGACCATATCTTTCCTGATATCTGAGCAGCAAACAAGCAAAGTCTGCTCTCCAGGACTCAGTTTGCTCAGTTTTGTAGCTAGTTATTTTGATTGACATTCTGATCTTCTTGTTCCTTGAAACTGATATAGCACATTCCAAAGTACTATGTTACTATATACCTTTTCTTGAAATTCCAAACAAGAAGTCATGGATGGTTTAATAATCAGATTACCCTGATTAATTTGCATCTCTAGTGAACAAATCACCATGCAGGTCTCTCTTCTGTCCCTCACATATTAATATTTTTACCATCCTATCTGGTTACATTATAAAAGCCTTTGGAAATGGACCTGTTTCTTACTACACACTTCTGTGGTATCTCCTTCTGAGCCCTGGTTAGTGCCTGAGTGTTGTCATATTGAAAATAGAAATAAAGATTGCTGGTTAACAGCTTTCTGATGGAAATGTCCATGGCAAAACTCTAATTAAAGGGTACCTGCTTTACTTGGAAGGTGTTGATTTTAAGTCAAAAATATTTTTAAATGTAGATCTTAAAAAGTTTTAAAACATTTTAAATGGAAACAATAGGAAGCTAAAGAAATGAAAAAGAAAAAGAAAACAAAAAAACCCAAACCCACAAGTTTCAGTTTACACAAACAAAACAAAAGAAGGCCTTTGTTCATAAGGAATTCAGTTCTAAGAGTTTTTTAATTCGCATTTCTTCCCACAAAACAAAGGCTTCTGTGCAAAATGAAGACTCAGTCTCCTGCCCAGATTTAATAATAAATGACGCAGTTCTTAATTTGCTTTGAAAATCGGCAGATAGTTGTTCAGTGCCCAATAAATTGACAATGCTCATGGGGACTCCTAGAGATGTTGGCTATTTGAATCAAGCAGTGCCGTCTTTTGGCTCTAGTAGCTTTCTGTAGCTGTCATCCATAAAAAATAGCACTCTAAAGCTCAGCCTATAATCACCTAACCCAAACCCATATGCAAATCTGTAATTCGCATGAGGTTGGCTCCCAAGGGAATTCCTATTAGAAGCATGAACTGTATGGAAAGTGACAGTCTTTTTAGTGCCATTAAGGTAAATGGGACGCTAATGGGAAGTGCAGATTATACCAACTTCAATAATTTATTTCATACTTCCCATGAGGGTAGCTTTTACAAACAGCTAGTGTTAATTGAAATGTAAATGAATGATAAATTATGAAAAAAGGCATTACAAAAAGCAAAACTGGGTGAAATAAAGGGAGTATAAGCAAGATTCTTGAAGCATAGGAAAAACACAATTTGGCATGTTAATTAGATAACACAAAGTGATAGAAAAACAAGAAAGCACACAGAGGAATGCCTGTGTGAATGCCACAAGGAACATATATCCAGAGTATTAATCCAGAGTATCATTCAGTATGCCTGTCTTTGATGTCCAAGCATCTGGGGTTTACATATATATGTCTCCTAACAGGTCAGTAGCTTAGAGGATGGCTCTAGAACAGTGAAGCATCCTGGCCCCTCTAAAAGAACCTGGAAAGGATTTTCAAAGGTAGTCAACGATTTTGATTTTTCATCATATTCACACTCCAGGTGCCCTAGCAAGCAGGACTCAGGAAAGTTTATTAGGCTGGGCACTAAAATGAGTCTTCTGGTGTAATTAGCAGTTATGAAATATCTCAGTGTTTTCTACTGAAGGTGGCTCTGAACGACCCCATTCATAGCCTCCTAGATATGTTTTCTTTCCACATAAAATCTGAAAATAGGAAGATTTACTAAGCTGAGAAATTTTAATGGAAATATGAATCATGTTGACTTGTACTGCCGCAGATTAGTTACAGTACGTTACCATTTTTTAGCTATTTAAGTTGCACTGACAGAGCCTGGAGAATACAAAGAAGTGTTGGAAGATTCCGGACCCAGGCAAATACTGCATACTAGAATAAAACACATACATCTCTGCAATTTCTGGAAAAGAATGCACAGGTCTTTCCAAAAGTATCTCATATATTTTCAGTGGAAAGTGTCTAATTAAAAATTAAGATGGTGCCAGGGATTTCAGAAAACTTTTGGGTTTTTCTTCAAGAAACAAACATATCCTTTCTATTCCTTTAATAAACATAAGTTTACTAAAATCATTTTTGAAAATAAAAATGTTAAAAACCAGTAAGTCTTAAAATAAATTAGAAATGTATTTGTTCAAAAAGCCATGACCCTGTGTAAGCCCCAAGTGATTAAATATGAACACATTTTTCCTTATGAATGCCATAAGAGACATCAGTGCTAAAACTAGAAATTCTCTAAAGAATCACTTGCTGAGGAGATGTCACACCATCTTCACTACAATAATGTCTGGACCATATTTGTCAAATCTACGGAAACCTTCATTGAACTGAAGTCTGTCTTCTCATGAAATCTCACAGGTCAAATGTGATGCAAAGAGCATGTGTGCAAGTCAGATTTCTTGATCTCACAGAAACACAAAACAGGAAATCAAAAAGTGACCCATTGCTGACTGAAGTCGTTATGCCTCCTTTAGAGACAAGCAGCCTACTGACCTACCAGCAGAGGAAATGCCCAGGGTGACTCTCAAGGGAATATTCTTTACTTAATATATTTGGTAGAATATTTTCTTAGAGCCATGGAAAGTAGAAATGTAGTGTGAAAACCGCAGCATTAGTTACAAATGAAGTGCCTTTGGCAAACAGTTCAGATTCACTAATGATCGAAAGACAAACAAATACAGAGTGGAGCTAGAAGCTGCCCAGAACCATGGATAAATCACAAACATTTTTACATACACTGTTGGCCCAATTTGCCTCTGAATCTCTCAGGCCAAGGCATTTCTGTTACACCTCCAAAATGTAGGAGAACAGAGAGGTGAATTCAAGCAACAATTGTTTTCCTATACCATGGACCACAAGAAGTCATGAT